>PVHX01021950.1:0-28703 GCA_004024805.1 Geosciurus inauris | reverse complement strand
GGACTATGGCCTTCTCTTCCTGTACCCAACCCCTCCCCTTCCTGACCGGGTTTTCTTGAAATTCTCTAAGCACGAAATCTCTGATGCCATTTCTCCTGACCCGCTCTGATGGACGGGGAAATGGTCCGAGGGCTCGCCTTCCAATAAAGCCTTGCCGAGTGGCTTAATTCATCTTCTCCTGGTCCTGTGAATTTTACAATGAATTCCTCCATTTTCCTTCTTTCTTTTCTCTGAGCTTAAGAAATATGATTTAATAATATATTTGAAGTTTTACTTGTAACCCTATTACCTTATTGAAGTAACCACTATTCTGATTTACTTTATTTAACATGAGATGTTTGTAGAGTTGTTTTTTTTTTAAATATTTTTTTAGTTGTCAATGGACCTTTATTTATTTATATGTGGTGCTGAGAATCAAACCCGGTGCCTCCTGCATGCTAGGCAAACACTCTACCACTGAGCCACACCCCAGCCCCTTATAGAGTTTTTGATCTATCAGTTTGACTAACAAGTGTTGCTCTTTTCTTTGCCATTCTCCAAACACACCTATAGATGTTCCAAAATAGTGGCTATATAATTACTTCCTATTCTAAAACAATATCCATGCACAAATGATAACTGTAATTGGGGCCCTTCAATCCTACCAAAATTTGCTTACAAACTTATTTGCTTTGTGCAAATCCACCCCAGGCTAGGTTTGTTATTTTACCATTTATAGCTATTTTTATCTTATAAAACTGTGGTAAATGAAACTAAATTTGGTCTGAGGTTGCCTCCAGACTTTGAGTTCCTACCTAACAACCAACAACCTAATTTAGTAGGGAAACTAACTGAAAACCTAGCTTAGAAATATACTTTTGTAACAAATAGCTAAATCTCAGGCAATCAGCAGCCAAGCATCAGTCAATCACAGATGGCTAATCCATCAGACCATATTGGACGCATAGGCCTGGCCCATCAAGCTGTTTCTATAACTCACTTAAACTTTCTGTCTATAAATACTCACTGTCCATATTGTGCAATGGAGCTCTCTGAACCTCTTTTTTTTTTTTTTTTTTTTATACTTTTTTAGTTGTTGATGGACACAATGTCTTTATTTTATTGCTTTGTATGTGGTACTGAGGATCGAACTCAGGGCCTCATGCATGCAAGGCAAGCGCTCTACCGCTGAGCTACAATCCTAGCCCCTCTCTGAACCTCTTGAGGGACACTCAACTTGAGAATTGTTCTTCACCCAATTCAATTGCTCAATATGTCTAAAGTTCATTTTTATCAGTATCTCTATCATGTAGTCAGAATGAAACTGGAAAATATTTGGAAGGTAAATGAAGGTGACTGAGAGTTGCTGACATAGTTTGGAGTTTCCCAATTCAAGATATGGTATCTAAAGAAATTAATTCTTTTTAATCCTGGGGTTCTCCACCACCGAGCAACATCTTTAACCCTTTTTATGTTTTATCTTGAGACAGGGTCTCACTAATTTGCCCTGGCTGTTCTCCAACTTGTGATCCTTCTGCCTTAGCTTCCTAGTACCTGAGATTGCAGGCATGCACCACAGGTGGCCGGCAAGAAACAAGTTCTCAATATGGTTTATGGAAACCAAGCCGGCACAGGCATCATGGGAGCATGATGTATCTTGGTTTTGAAATCCACTTTTGGAGTTGTTCTTAGCTGCTAAGGGACGTGCTTATTGGATTAAAGAATATGCAATTTGGTGTGACACTAACTGCAAATGAGACTTTGAAAGAAGACAATCAAAATGAACAGTAGGGGTAGAGGGTGGGAAGCTCAGTGGTGGAGCATTCCCAAGATACTGGCTCCATTACCAGTACTGTCTAAAAATAAAAAATAAAAAAGCTGGGTATAGTGGTACACACCTGTAATCTCAGCTGCTGGAGGTGGTCGGGGCTGAGGCAGGAGGATCACAGTTTGAGGTCAGCCTGGGCAACTTAGTGAGACTTTGTCTCAAAATAAAAAGAAAAGTATTTGGAGCCAGCTGCATGCCTGTAATCCCAGCACTTTGGGAGGCTGAGACAGGAGAACCGCGAGTTCAAAGCCAGCCTCAGCAATGGTGAGGCACTAAGCAACTCAGTGAGACTCTGTCTCTACATAAAACACAAAAATAGGGCTGGTTATGTGGCTCAGTAGTCGAGTGCCCCTGAGTTCAAACCCCAGTACCACAGAAAAAGAAAGAAAAGGAAGGAAGGGAAGGGAAGGGAAGGGAAGGAAGGAAGGAAGAGAATTTGGGATGTAGCTCAGTGGTGCAGTGATTGGCTGGCATACCTGATGCACTGGGTTCTGTTCTCAAACAAGCAAGCAAAAAACAGCAGAGGTTTGTAATGGATACAAATGATTGGAAGAATATAGGGAACTTTCTTTAGAAAAGGGGAGTAAGGGAGGGGAGGGGTATGAAGGTAGGCAGGATAGCAGAATGAATCTGACATTATTACCCCATGTGCTTATATGACTACACGTCCATTGTGATTCTATATCATACCAGAAAAATGGGAAATTATACTCCATTTATGTATGATGTGCCAAGATGCATTCCACTGTCATGTATAATTAGAAAAAAATTTTAAAAAGAAAAGGGAAGGAAAAAAGACGGTGGGAAAAATGTTTATATAATTATTAAGCAATTGTCTAGAGGTTTAGTGTGTATCAAATAGATAAATGGTTAGAAAAGTAAAGAATAAAGAATTAGATTTTAAGATGAAATGCGAGCTGGCCCAGTGTGGTGGCGCACACCCAACAGCTGGGGAGGCTAAGGCAGGAGGATCATAAATTCAAAGCCAGCCTTAGCAACTTAGTGAGGCCCTGTCTCAAAATAAAAAAATTAGAAAGGGCTGGGGATGTGGCTTAGTGGTTAAACACTCCTTGATTCAATCCCTGAGCCAAAAGAAAAGAAATACAAGAGCTAAATTTAGCTAAGATTTTTTTTTTTCTGGAAAAAAAAAAAGAACTTAAGTAGGAAAACATTTCTGTGAAGATTTGACTACTCAGCTGAGTGACGAACAGAGCAGCCAAGAACATCCTTCTCTTCTTTTAAAGGAAACTGGAAAAAATAGTTCTTAAAAAAAAGCAGTAGGATTGGGCTTTCTACCATGACCAACAAAATCTTACAGAATGCTATGGCAGAATACGACATACACCATAAATTTGAATCCCTTATCTCTAGATGTTTTTCTCTTTGTTTTTTATTTAATCACTCAAGACCCACCTGACCTGTTAGCAGGGAGTTTAATTAACTCCGGAGGAATTGTTTTATTCTTCTCTATGTTCATCTGTTTTTCAAACTCTTCTATGATGCAAAGTATTGCTTTTGTAGTAAGAAAGCTATTTTAATTCTTAAAAAGCTAATGAGAAAGCACAACATTAAATTCATTTGACAGTAATATTTAATGACACAAAACTAGAGAAAAGCCCCAGCAGAAGCTCTAGAGCTCTCACCCTGAGAGGACCTTTTTTGGTAGGACTTTTTTTGTATCTGTGGGTTTACTTGTTTCCATAGTAGCAACCTAGATCAACTGAGAGCAGGTGGATTGACTTTGCTGTTGACTATGCACTCTTAATATCTTATAAATTGAGATGGCCCTATTTGACCTTATGAGACCAATGACAAGGAAAATTTGAACCAAACTAGAGAGTAATCAAAGAACAAGCCCATAAAAGTAGATTTTTGAAAAAGTTTGTTTAATAGTCTCTCTTGTAGGGCTGGGGTATAGCTCAGTGGAAGAGTGCTTGTCTTGCATGTACAAGGCTCTGGGTTAGATCCCTAGTGCCAACCACAAATCAATGAAAAAATATGAGTAAATAAATACATATCAAAAATTCCTCTGCAAATAATTACATATTATACTTCAAGATTTGTCTATATGAACAGAGTAACAGCGTTTTCATGGATGATATTTCTCAAGTCCTCCAAATAGTCAATTGCATTTTGTTCTTCATTAGTTTATATAAATAAGAAATGATCTACTAACATTCAGTGGGTCTTATAATGTTAAAATTTAAATAATACCTCATGAGTTTTATTAACTCTTTAGAAAGTTATTAACTCCTTAGAGTTAATAAAATAGTGGTTTGCACTCAGCTCTTAGGAATGGTAGAGGGAGAAGTATATGGAGTTGATTAAAGTAAATGTATTTAATTTGAAATGTTTGTTCCTTTGCCTTCCTGCCATTAGTTTAATGTGTGTGTGTGTGTGTGTGTGTGTGTTTATACATACATACATCCTCCAGGCAAGTTGAAAGTTATTTTTTTTCCATTTGTTCATTCATTTAATAATTATTAACTATGGGGCTGGGATTGTAGCTCAGTGGTAGAGCACTTGCCTCGCATGTGTGAGTCACTGGGTTTGATCCTCAGCACCACATAAAAATAAATAAAATAAAGATGTTGTGTCCATCCACAACTAAAAAAAATTTTTTTTTAAATATTTTTTTTTTAGTTGTAGATGGACATAATGTCTTTATTTTATTGCTTTTTGTATGTGGTGCTGAGGATCGAACCCAGGGCCTCACGCATGCGAGGCAAGTGCTCTACCGCTGAGCTACAATCCCAGCCCCCACAACTAAAAAAATTTTTAAAAATTATTAACTAAAAACTTTTTTTTGCCTGTACTAGAGATAGAACCCAGGGCCTCACACATGCCAGGTAAGCACTACCACTAACTTACACCACAGCCAGGAGCTTCCTGGAATGAAATTAAATGTGTCTTGATTGTTATTGCTAATAATGGTGTGAGCACTGTACTCATTGTGCTTATAAACCTGAAAGCAGAGCTGGGCACAGTGGTGCATGCCTGTAATCCCAGCACTTCGGGAGGCTGAGACAAGAGAATCACGAGTTTAAAGCCAGCTTCAGCAATGGCGAGACACTAAGCAACTCAGTGAGACCCTGTCTCTAAATAAAACACAAAATGGGGCTGAGGATGTGGCTCAGTAGTCGAGTACCCCTGAGTTCAATCCCCAGTACCCCCTCTATCCCCCCCAAAAAACCTGAAAGCAGGTCAGAGGAATTGACTAGCTTTACAAAAATGTGCTTGGCAAATTTAGTAGTTTTCCTAGTGAAAGTGAATCATAAACCCTTAGTTACATTTAGTAAAGTATATGAAATAATATTAGCTTTTGGGGGATAACTTCTTTAAATTATACCTTTCCTTTCCTCCTTCTATGGAAAAGATGTACTTTCCTCACCTGCACCCCTGGTCTCTTTGTAGAAACCAGTTGCATTAGAGTTCTCCAGATATATATGATCTATGTATGAGATATATATATAGTGGAAATTGGCTCACACAATTGTGGAGTTCAAGGAGTCCCATTAAATGACATCTGCCAACCGGGTGCGGTGGCTCAAGCCTGTAATCCCAGCACTTAGGGAGGCTGAGACAGGAGAATTGCGAGTTCAAAGCCAGCCTCAGCAATGGCGAGGCGCTAAAGCAACTCAGTGAGACCCTGTCTCTACATAAAACACAAAATAGGGCTGGGGACCTGGCTCAGGGGTTGAGTGCCCCTGAGTTCAATCCCTGGTACCAAAAAATAAATAAAATAAAAAATAAATAAATAAATGACACCTGCCAACTGTAGGATCAGGAAAGCTAGTAGTATAGTTCAGTCTAAGCATGAAGGCATGGGAACTTGGGGAGGTCTGAGGCAGAAGAAGATGGATGTCTCATGTCCCACTTCTGGGAGAGAGTCAATTTTCCCTTCTTTTACCTTTATGTTTGATCTGGGCTTTCAATAGATTAGATGTTGTGCTTCCACACCTGTGAGGATTGATTTTCCTTAGTGCGCTGACTCAAATACTAATATCTTCCAGAAACATCTTCACAGACACACCCAGAACTAATGTTTCATCAGTGATTTGGAAGTCACAACCCATTCAGGTTGACACCTGAAATGAATCATCACACCAGTTCAATTGGTTTTCGTCTGTTCATCCATCACATTTTACTTAACACCTATTATCTACTACACACTATGGCTGGCAGTGGGGTACAAAGACAGTCTCAGCCCTCAAGGAGCTCAAACCAAAAGTTTGATTATTGCGAAAATAAAGATAAGTCAGAACAAAATAGTAAAGGAAAATAGATGTGGAAGAAGAGATGTCCAGAAAGGCTTCCTAGAGCTGGAGTTGTGACTAATGGCAGAGCACTTGCCTAGCATGCATGAGGCACTGGGTTCAATTCTCAACACCACATATAAATAAATAAAATAAATAAAGTTCCATCAACAACTAAAAAAAAGTTAAAAGTTAAAAAATTTTTAAAAAAAGAAAGAAAGGCTTCTTACAGAAACACAGGATGTGCACATTGTCACTTGCATGGCACAAAAGCATTTCAAAAAGAACACATCTAAAACTGAACTCATTATCTTCTTTCCTCTGGGGAGCTGGCACCTAGCACCTATTGTCACCTCCATCCATCTAATCTTCTAAGACTGAAACCAAAGAATCAGTCTAGATTCCCTTTCTCCCTATCCTTAACCTTTTTAAGAATCTGGAGCCAGCTAGGTGGGATCCCCACAGATGAGAGTGGCCCTAGGATGGGTGGGTTTTGAGCCATTCAAAGCAGGAAGGGTGTTTTCTTGTGACACAGTAAGGTGGAGAAATAAACTCTCAAGTGAGGTGGAGTTTGCAGGTAGAAAAACAGGATTCAGCCAGGTGTGGTGGCGCATGCCTATAATTCCAGCACTTAGCGAGGCTGAGACAGGAGAATTGTGAGTTCAAAGTCAGCCTCAACAATGGTGAGGTGCTAAGCAGCTCAGTGAGACCCTGTCTCTAAATAAAACACAAGATAGGGCTGGGGATGTGGCTCAGTGTTCGAGTGCCCCCGAGTTCAAGCCCTGGTGCCAAAAAAAAAAAAAAAAAAAGGAAAAAAAAAGAAAAAGAAAAACAGGATTCAGCACTGAGTTGGAAATGCAAGACAAGGACAGACACTGGAAACAGGATCAAGGTTGGTAGCTGGCAGGTTTGAAACCAAGATAGCATAAGATGCCAGGTTGAGAAGAGTGGATCAGAGTGAGTTATTAATGGTAGGAATGAGTGGCAGCTTTCCTTTTAAGGTATGGTAAGTTATGTGGCTGTGTACAACATGGTGGCATAAAGGATATGGCCACATTTGAAAAGAAAGTTCTCTGGATTGCAATTGGTCTATGAATCCAGATGAGAATGATATTTTTAAAAAGTTACACAGTGTATACACATCAAAACATTACATGGTACCACATAAATATGAACAATTTTTGTATTTGCATATCAGTTAAATAATTCTACAGTTTAAAATGACACAAGGGAATTTTGTGTTTTATCTAAGTTAAAACATATAAGCAGCCGAGTGTGGTGGCACATGACTGTAATCCCAGTGGCTCTAGAGGCTGAGGCAGGTGGATCGTGAGTTCAAAGCCAGCCTCAGCAATGGCGAGGTGCTAAGCAATTCAGTGAGACCCTGTCTCTAAATAAAACACAAAATAGGGCTGGGGATGTGGCTCAGTGGTCGAGTGCCCCTGAATTCAATTCCCAGTACCCCAAAAACCCAAAACAAAAACAAGCCATATAAGCTTATGTTTATTTCTTAAACGTGTTGTTGTTGCTGAGGACTGAACACAGGGCCTTGTGCATGCTAAGTAAGCCTTGTACCAGTTCTAGCCCAAATGAAGAAATTAAGATCACTAGAGATATAGTTGAACCCAAATTAGATAACTAGCACACAGTGAAGGCAGGATTTGAATCCAGACCTTCAGTGTCTGCATTCTGTGCCCTACACTTGGCGTCTTCCCTCGATGAATATGAACGACGGCACTCATGCTCCTACTCCTGCCTCCCTTAGGTACTTCATGATATGCTGCATCTATTGAGATTTCATATTGCAGTTTACCTGTGTTCTTTTTTTTTTTTTTTTTGGTACCGGGGATTGAACTCAGGGGCACTCAACCCCTGAGCCACATCCCCAGCCCTATTTTTTTGTGTTTTATGTAGAGACAGGGTCTCACTGAGTTGCTTAGTGCCTTGCCATTGCTGAGGCTGGCTTTGAACTCGCGATTCTCCTGTCTCAGCCTCCCTAAGTGCTGGGATTACAAGCGTGAGCCACGGCGCCCGGCTTCCCTGTGTTCTTAAATCCCCATCTAGCCCAATCTCTCCACCTTTTGATGTAGGTCTAAGACCTTGCCTTTGAGATTAGGTCCATTCTTCAAATTCCCATCTTCTTTCTTACTTGAATTACCCCCTTCCCTTCCATTACCAGGGAAATCGCCACTGGTCAGTGTTGGCTGTCATTTAAACACCAAAATGCCATGCAAAGGCCCTAATGATTTTCTTTGCATCCTGACTTCCCATCAGTCTCTCATGCTTACTCTCTGCTGTAGCCATACTAATAGGACGAAGGACAGACCTAAAACAACAGCTGTTTCACATGTCAATGCATTCATACATGTTATTCCCTCAGAAGAACACCTTTTTGCTTTAAGGGTGTCTCTTGAATTCCTACTCAATCCTTTGTGATCTGACCTCGTAACAGCCCCTATAATCTTTCCCAATTCTCCCAGGCATAAATAGTTGCAATGTTCTCTTTGTTCCAACAGCACAGTGTACAAATTCTACAAAAGCACATACCTTTGTTCTCTCTTTCTGGCAGATTGAGTTCTTCCAGGCCAGGAACCACAAACTCTTCATCTTTGTATTGCTTGTAGCTAACCCAGTTCCTGGCACAGAGTAGGTTTTTCTGTTTTTTGTTGTGCAGGGGATTGAACCCAGGGTGTCACACAGCCAAGCAGGTGCACTATCACTGAGCTATCTTTTTTTTTTTGGGGGGGGGGGTACCAGGGATTGAATTCAGGGTTACTTGACTGCTGAACCACATCCCCAGCCCTATTTTGTATTTTATTTAGAGACAACTCACTGAGTTGCTTAGCACCTCACTTTGGCTGAAGCTGGCTTTAACTCGTGAGCCTCGATCCTCCTGCCTCAGCTTCCCCAGTTAGTGGGATTACAGGCGTGTGCCACTGTGCCTGGCTCACTGAGCTATCTTGATCAATGTTCATTGAATAAATACAGTCTTACAATAGCCTTTTAAGTGTATATACAATATCTTGTGTAAGATTAAGCTCCATCTCATCTGACAACCACAATGCTCTCTTGGGGATATATGTGAGACAAGAACCCCGTGAGCAGAGGTGTCCTTATTCTGGACAGCCATATATTTATTCGTCCTGGGTTCCATTTTTTATTTTTTTAAGTTCCCCTCTATGATTACTGCGGCAGACTATATAGAGGTGCTTGGTTATATTCTGAAATGATATCACATGCAGAGAGTGATATTTCCATCCTAAATAATGATTTGGATAAAATGGATTTCCTTTTCATGTATATAAATTGGAAAACTAATTATTGCAATTCCAGTTGTACATTAGATTCATCTGTAGAATTTATACATTTTGCATGTCTAGGCCCCATTTCAGATCAAATGAACCAGAATCTGTGGAAGGGAGCCAGATATCATTTTTTTTCCAGAGCTCCCCAGGTGATTTTTTGTGTTGCCAAGGTGGCAAAGGGATGACTTACATCCTTTCTGCATCTTACTATTGTTTGGCTCAGGTATGAGTTTTTCTTAGTCATTTGGATCCAGAACATAATGGAACATATCAAATGACTTTTATTAGTAGTGCAGTTTAGCTGCCTCATGAGCTGTATTTATTGCAAGGTTAGTGGCAGACAGAGCAAATGAAAAGGTCAACATCTATATGTTTGAAGAGAGTGCCAACCTATCAAATTGACCTTATGGGGCTGGGGATATAGCTCAGTTGGTAAAGTGCCTCGCATGTGCAAGGCTCTGGGTTCAATCTCCAGCACCACCAAACAAACAAACAAACAAACAAACAAAAACATCCCATAATACTTGTAGTGTCCCTGCTATGTGTTCAGCAGTGGTGGAGAGGAAAAATAGCAAAGATGTGGTCCCTGACCTTGAGTGGGGAAGGGGAGTAGAAGGGCAAACGGTCACAAAGCTATTCCTATGTCTAAGGCACAATGATACTGGGCACTTACTGTTATAATTGTCAGGACAATCTAGAAAATTGTGACAAACTTCACACAAGGAAATAAATTCTTTTTCACAAAATGAGAATATTGTTTTTACCTCCCTGGTTGTTCTGAAGATTAGTTAAATTATATTAAGCTCTTAGCATCATTGCCACACACAAAACACTCAATAAAAGTTATAATTATTGTTAGTGCCAAAGTCTCAAAACTAGCAAGTGGAAAGAGAAGAAGTATTAAAACCCAAGACCATCTGACTCCATAAGCCTTGTGCTTTTCCTTCTGGTTTGCAGCCCAGATGGGGATTTAAGAACACGGGGAAACTGCAATATGAAGTTTCAATAGATGCAGCATATAATGAAGTGCCTGAGGGAGGCAGGGGTAGGAGCTTGAGTGCTGTCATTCATATTCATCGAGGGAAGACACCAAGGGTGGGGCGCAGAATGCAGACACTGAAGGTCTGGATTCAAATCCTGCCTTCACCATTATCTAATTTGGGTTCAACTATATCTCTAGTGGTCTTAATTTCTTCATTTGCAAAAAATACTACTACTACTAATGCATATTTCATGTGAGCGTTTTTGAAAAAATTACATTTGATCATTACGCAAGAGACTTATGCTAATTAAGTCATTTGTATTTAGTTAGGTAAAAGAAGTGGTGTGGAAACATGGCTTCTAGTGTTGGGGCTACCATTACTTAGCTGGTCACTTTGGGTAAATCCTCTGACATCCTAGCTTTGAGTTCACTGCATGTTAAATAAAGGAGGGAAGAAGAGGGCAGCACGGTAGGCATTCAGGAAATGTTAGCACCATCTTTCTCCTTTCAGTGTCTTGTAAGATGAGATAATTGGAATATGCTATTGTTTCACAAACTTGGCCGCTATTAGGATCATCCACTGCTATTAGGATCATCCACGGAGCTTAACAAAGAAAGCAACTGATGAATCAGAACATGTATGCGTGTGTGTGTGTGTGTGTGTGTGTGTGTGTGAGAGAGAGAGAGAGAGAGAGAGAGAGAGAGATGGGGTTATTTTTAACCTCATGAAGAAAATATGACATGAGCTTAATTTTAAATTGTTTTTTTTTCCTATAGATTCTTCGAGCCAGTTTCTGATATTATGCTACAACAAAAATGAAAGTATATGAGTGCTTGCTTTGGCAGCACATATACTAAAATTGGAATGATACAGGGTGATAGATATGAGAATTAGAAAAATAATGTAGTCTGAGGAAAAGAATGGCCAAGCATTACCTTCATATCCCCGAACAATGTTTTCCTGATGCTAGTCATGCTGGCAGCTCCCACCTTCCCCAACACTGTCTTTCTAATGCTAATCATGCCGGCAGCCCTACCTTCCCCAGCTCTGTCTCTGATGTTAATCAAGCCAACAGTTAAACACCTCCCCCAACAAATGTCTTACTGAGGCTGCTGTGGGAAGAGGAGGGCGCCCAACTAAAGTGATGAATTGATTACTTTAATTGGCAAACAACCCCAAATTCCTAAATGCCCGCCCAAACTTAAGAACCTATATAAACCCAGTCCCTTCCTTTGTGCTGGGTCTCATTTTCCACTGGGAATATGGGTCCACCACCTCCACAGATGACTCCTGCTCCTGAATGAAGCCTCCCATGACTTGCATAGTTTGCTGCTGCGGTGATCGTGCTCTTCTTTTTGTCCTTACACAGGGAAGAAAATCATGACCCCAGTGTAAGGATGACACACAAATTCGTGAAGCATTCCATAGTTTTATTCACAATAAGGGGTGGGATGCAAGGAAAGAATAGAGTTACTTTAGATTAGGTAGAGGGGAGTGAAGGGAGGGAGGGGTATGGGGGTAAAAAGGATGGTAGAATGAATTGGACATTATTACCCTATGTACATATTGAACTATATGACTGGTGGGATTCTACATCCTGTACAACCGGAAGAATGAGAAATTATACTCCATCTATATATGACGTATCAAAGTACATTTTACTGTCATGTATAACTAATTAAAACAAATAGAAAATAAAAAAATCAGACATGGGAAATAATTTCTGTGACTTTAAGTGCATTTTACAATATTAAGGGACATTTCACAAAACAACATACATATTATTTTTTGTTGTTGTTGTTGTTCCCGGGGATTGAATTCAGGGGCACTCAACCACTGAGCCATATCCCCAGCCCTATTTTGTATTTAGAGACAGAGTCTCACTGAGTTGCTTAGCACCTTGCTTTTGCTGAAACTGGCTTTGAACTAGCAATCCTCCTGTCTCAGCCTCCCGAGCTGCTGGGATTACAGGCATGTGCCACCATGCCTGACGATGCACATTCTTGCTGTTGTATACATAGAAATAAGATGAGAAGGAAAAGCACCAAAATGTTAATAGCTGTTTTTCTGTGTGATGGTATCAGAGGAGCCTTTTTTCACCAAGCTTTTTGTTTGTTTGCTTTTATGAGGTCTATAATAAACGTTTCAGTTCTATAAAAACTTAAACAAGAAAAGAAAATATATGAAATCAAGGAAACTTGAAGGTTTACTGTGAGGGTGGGATGTGGTAGTGCAGCGGAGCCCTTAGCATGGCTCCTGGTCAAGGTGGGACTCAGCAAATGGCAGCTACTGTTATCTGGGTGACTGGAGCAACCACAGCTGTCCCTAAATATTACTTTTTAAATGGGTTTGGAGAAACACTGGGCAGCTGACTGATGTTGTGGTCTCTCGAACACAATAATTCTGTATTTTTTTTTTTTGGGTACTGGGGATTGAACTCCGGGGTACTCGACCACCGAGCCATATCCCCAGCCCTATTTTTTTTTTTTTTTTATGTAGAGACAGGATCTCACTGAATTGCTTAGTGCCTCGCCATTGCTGAGGCTGGCTTTGAACTCGCGATTCTCCTGTCTCAGCCTCCCTAAGTGCTGGGATTACAGGCTTGAGCCACCAAGCCCGGCTATAGTTCTGTATATTTAATTAAGGGTTTTTTTGTTTTGTTTTGTTTTTAGTACAAGGGATTGAACTCAGGGGTGCTCCACCACTGAGCCACATCCCCAGCCCCATTTTGTGTTCTTTGTAGAGACAGGGCTCACTGAGTTGCTTAGCGCCTCGCTGTTCTTAAGGCTGGCTTTGAACACGTGATTCTCCTGTCTCAGCCTCCCAAAGTGCTGGGATTACGGGCATGTGCCACCACACCCAGCAATTCTGTATTTTTAATTAAGGGGGTTTGAAGGAAGGCTCATGCAGCTAGGGGAAATACTCTCCAGGAGAAGAGGATAAGGGAGGTGTCCAGCTTCTGGATTGGTGTGTCTGGGTCATCAGGGTGACTGCCTAAGAGGAGGGAATACTAGGAAGGCAAGTCAGATTACAGAGGCTTGAAGGCTGAGTAGAAAATAGTAAATCTGGTGTGTTAGGAGGGGACATAGAAGCTACAGTGCCCTAATCCTTAAATTTAAACCCTTTCTGTTACAATTTGCCCCAGTCCAACTCCAGCTATTTTCAAATGATTGTAGTCTCTATCCACATGCCAAACAGAGTTAGACACCTGCAAAGGTGTTCCTCTTCACTCTTTTGTGTCTGGGATTCTCATTAATGTCGAGGAGACTTGAGGTCAGGGACTGAGCTTTACCCTTCTTTCATCTGCTATTTATACCTGGTCCAGATGGTGTGTACAAGACTGATGGCTGCTAGGAAATTGACCATGGGGGATTGAATGTATTCAATGCAAACATCCTGCTTACAATTTACAATGAGTATAGAGCTCTTTATTCACAGAAGGTGACTAAACCTGCCCCAGCAGCCAAACTCCCACTCCAATATGGTAATTATTGCATTTTTTTCTTGTTCCAAATCCTGTCTGCAAAGCTGGTTGGAAATCTAAAACAACACTACAAATAAGTATAAATGCATATGTGTGGTATTCTAAATTTCTTGGTTAAGATTTTAGAAATATGCTAGTATTTTGAGTGTGTTGGTCAGGGGGATGCTCAAAACACCTAATTAAAAATATTGTTCTGGCTGGGCACATTGGTCCACGCCTGTAATCCCAGCAGCTTGGGAGGCTGAGACAGGAGAATCGCAAGTTCAAAGCCAGCCTCAGCAAAAAGTAAGGCGCTAAGCAACTCAGTGAGACTTTGTTTCTAGATAAAATACAAAATAGGGCTGGGGATGTGATTGAGTGCCCCTGAGTTCAATCCCCGGTAACAAAATATACATATAGATATATATACTATTGTGGTAGTGTTATGTTTATTCCAAACTTTGCCTAGAGATAAAATTGGAAGGATGCTAAACATTATAAATAACATCCAGAGATTTTTTTTGCTTTTAAAGCCAAGTCGACCCATTTCTGATATTTTCAGGGATGGTTTCTTGTGATGAATATAATATGTTCCTTCCTCTGTTATTCTTGGCCAGTTTTTGTGAGAAGTTGTTTGTTTTGAGGTGGAGTCTTGCTCTGTTGCCCAGGCTGGTCTTAAATTCATGGGCTCTGGTGATCTTCTTGCCTCAGCCTCCTGAGTACCTGGCATGCACCACCATGTCCAGATTTCTTGGCAAGTTTTTTCATCCCTAGTAGAGGCATCTCTGCTTTTGCATATAATATGACCTTAGGAATATATTTATACATCAAATATCTGAAAGTCAAGTAGCTGACTCACATATTATAAAGAGCATTCCATCTTTAGATAGCTAAAATATATCAAGGAGTTATAGTCTATGCAAGACTTCTTTCCTTGGAAATAGGTAACTGGGCATGAGATAGCTCAGAGACACCTTGCTCTGGGGTGAGGGGAGGGAAGGCAGGAAGGTGAAAGGAAGGTGTTTGGTCTCCCCAGGTAATGCTAGGTGGATTGTCCAGAGCATGGCAGTATGGAGGGGTGGGTAGTAAGCTCCAAGGCTCCAGAGACAAGAATATTATCATGATAAGACCTGTAGGATCATGTGTGTACTGACAAGATCACTGCCACCGTAACTGAAAGCAAGCAATTTTCCCTGACACCTCACGTGATACTGATGCTGCAGTGATAGGTCCCTGAAGGTGGTGTCATTATGTGATAGTTTAAAGTTATCATTGGGGCTGGGATCATAGCTCAGTGGTAGAGGGATTGCCTCGCATGTGTAAGGCACTGGGTTCGATCCTCAGCACCACATAAAAATAAAGATACTGTGTTCATCTACAACTAAAAAAATATTTAAAAAAATAAAAAATGAAATTATTATTGGCCAGGTGTAGTGGCACATGCCTGTAATCCCAGCGGCTCGGGAGGCTGAGACAGGAGGATTGCGAGTTTGAAGCCAGGCTCAGCAAACACAAGGCACTAAGCAACTCAGTGAGACCCTGTCTCTACATAAAACACAAAATAGGGCTGGGGATGTGGCTCAGTGCTTTAGTGCCCCTGAATTCAATCCCCAGTACCAAAAAATAAAAAAATAAAATAAATAAAGTTATCATTGGCCAAGTAAAGTAGGAAGACTAAAATCTACAAAGGATGCTTTAGCAGTATGAATATACAAAGTGTGTTGAAGTTGAAGACTTCCTATTATGGAGATCCTTCACATAATTGAACATCAGTCTTGCTGCGTATAAAGGAGCAAACAGAAATACTTCATGATTTGCAGGATATTGTTTCTATAGAGCATTGGATTAAGTTGCAGAAGGAAATTTCCAGAACATTGCAACCCAAAGGCAAACATGTCCTAGCAGTTGAAGTCATTCAGGGAAAGGATATGCAGTCATGTGACACATGATGTCATTCTGGTCAACAATGAACCACATATAACATGGGTCCCTTACGATTATATTGCCTAGAAACTTTGTAGTTATTTTCTTTTGTGAAAGAACACTGTGGTGTTCACTTAGTGAAAAAATCCCTTAACAACTCATTTCTCAGAATGTACTCCATTGTTAAGGGAGGCATTTCTGTATGGTCCTCATGGTTGGTTATGTTAGGTCGGATCAGGGTCCAGGATATCCAATTAGAGGGACCGGTCAGGGCAGCTGCACTCAGCAGCTGCGAAACGGAGCTGCCAGCCAGACGCTGACGTCACCAGTAGACATGCCTCCTGTCAATCAGCGGGTTTTTCCTGACCTATCCAGGAAGGACTCTGGCCTTCTCTTCCTGCCCCCAAGCCCTCCCCTTCCTGACCGGGCCTTTTGAAATCCTCTGTACACCGGAGCCCCAGCACCATTTCTCTTGGACACACTCTGATGGACTGGAAAATTCAGCCTGAGAGCGTGTATTTCCAATAAAGCCTTGCCCAGCGGCTTTAATTCATCTCCTCTGGTCATCTAGTCTTTACAGGTGATAGCTGTGCTTTATTTAGTCAATGGATGCTTTCCAAGGTAGTCAGATATTAAATTTTTACAAATTGAGTCATATGTTAAAAAATATTCAGCAAGTTTTTTATTTAAATGAATAATAATTAATAATTTACTGTTTGTGAACATTTCATTATATGAATCTTCATTCTTCATATATCTTTCAGGTATTTTTAAATTTTTTGAAATTGAGTCTAGTAGCTAAGTTGACTCTTAATGATCTTTACCTTCTGTGGTCCCCACCCACACTGAATCAGGGTGGGTCCTGTGTGACTAATAGAATAAAGCATAACTTCTGAGAATAGGTAGGAATAAAAAGCAAAGTAGCTTCTGCCTTAATCTCCTGGATCACTTGCTCAGCCGAAAGCCAGCCATCATTCAATGAGGACACTAGAGGATCTCTGTGGAGAGGTCACCAGGAGAGGAGCTGAGGTTCCTGAACAGCATTCATCACCCACTTGCCAGTTGTGTGAGTCCTGGCTAATCCCAGGTCACTGAAGATCTGGCTCTCATCTGACTGCAGACTCATGGGAGATGAAATCAGAACAACCCTGTGAATCACCTCTCAACTCCTGACTCACAGAAACTGGGCGATAAAACATACAATTACTATTGTTTTAAGCCGTTAAGTTTTGGGGCAACTTGTTAATCAGCAATAAGTAATTAATATATGAAGTTTCAAAAGTAGCAGCATCTGTTTTATGTAATTGTCATGAGCAGCATGTGCAATTAATAATTACTCGGACGTGAATTGTCTTTAAATGCAAGTGTGTGTTCAGTCACAACAATCTTCAAATATGATTAATTAATGCAAAAAGTGAGTGTTGGGTGTGCTGGAGTACCCCAACTAGCATTCAATGCTCACTAATTAAACACTATAAGTAATTTATGCTATCCTAGGGCAACTAAACACTACAAGCAATTCACACAATCCTAGGACAACTAAACATTACAAATAATTCACACAATCCTAGGGCAACCACAAGCCCCCAAATACCTCCAATGCCAGGTGACTTCTCTTAGCCAAAGAGCAGACGTTGTCCTTGTCTGGTGGTTCTCTTCAGCTGATGGCTGGACATCAGGGAATGGTGGAGTTGATCCAGGGATGGACAGCAAGATGGCTGGTCTCACTGATGTCCTTGGAGCAAAGCCCACAATGTGGCAGGATGAGCAGTTTAAATGCAGTTCCAAGTTGGTGGTGTGAGCTGGTGATTGGTTACACCCAGTAGAAGTCGATGTCCATTGGTTATGTCCAGTGAGATAATATAATTACAACTGGGCCTTTCTTTTTTCTTTTTTTTAAAGATTTTTTTTTTTTTTTTTAGTTGTAGATGAACACAATGTCTTTATTTTATTGCTTTGTATGTGGTGCTGAGGATCGAACCCAGGGCCTCACGCATGCAAGGCAAGCGCTCTACCGCTGAGCTACAATCCCAGCCCCACAACTGGGCCTTTCTTTGTGCATGTGCATGGAGTTGAGCTCCCTATCAATTGTAACCAATTATTGCTAGGCAGGCCTATAGTTAGGTACCCTTTACAGCCCCTTATCAATTGCAATCAGACAGCCAGTCACGGTGGCACAGCACTTCGGGAGGCTGAGACAGGAGAATCGCAAGTTCAAAGCCAGCCTCAGCAATGGTGAGGCACTAAGCAACTCAGTGAGACCCTGTCTCTACATAAAGAACACAAAATACACCTGGGGATGTGGCTCAGTGGTTGAGTGCCCCTAAGTTCAATCTCCAGAACCAAAAAAAAAAAAAAAATTTGTAATCAGGCATGACTAAGCAAGTCAATGGCTGCTGTTCCTTATGGCCAGCAACTTAGTGAGTCCCCAGCATGTCCAGGCATGTCTATGATATGCTCCTTACAAGGGGCATTTAGCACCTGGAGTGCTGATCTCTTTCAGACTGGTGGCCAAGTATGAGAGAGCATCAAGAAATAGGAAGTTTAGCTACATTGAACTCTTTGGTAGAAACTCTTATGGTGCAGATTTCTAGAGAAGCTTAATTAAGATTTTCTGTGGAGTAGTGGGTGCCACTACAATATCACAGCCTTTGGGACAGGAGTCTCCTGTGTTTCTCCTTTGCTAGCAAAGATATAAACCTTCTTTTTCCTTTTTCTCAAAATCATGTCCTCATTATTGGATTGGCATCAGGGACAAGGATCGATCTTTGGTTACAAGCTTTTGATAACACTCCTGCCTCAGCCTCCCAATTCATTAGAATTAAAGGCATGTGCCACCACACCTGGCATAAACTGTCAGATATTGTGCTCTTTATTTCTCCTAATAGCCAAAAATAAAGTATAAATTCCTCTTTTGTAAAGAAAATTTGCATTTACAAGAAAACTTACATTTGTAAAGGTATTTCTGTACCAACAAGAAAGCTACTTTGGGAGATAACTCTTATCATTTAATCACTCATGTGTTGATAAGTAATTACCTGAGGACTCAAGGGAGACTGTAATAGTGGTCCACTTTACGCTTTGAATGTACTCCTTATGGCTCTGCCATTGCAATTTATTTTTAAAGTGGATATATTTCTCTTCTTTCCCTGCTCCACCCTAATCTCTCCCCCTCCCCAATCTCAGGGGAAACAGGATTACCTTTCTTCCCCTTCTTAGGCAGAGTTATCTGTTCCTGAGTACACATCCACCATAGGAATGAAGTAATTTAGACTTTGGGGATGGCACCAGAAGATCTCAGAAATGACTATTTCCCAAATTAACAACTGAATTACAACTCTAGCAGAGAACATGTGGAATATAGCCTTTGAGTCACCTGTTTAAAAGCCCCCTGTTTCTGTTGATGGGCAGAATCACAGCCTTTGGGACAGGAGTCCCCTGTGTTTTCCCTTTGTTAGCAAAGCAATAAACCCTCTTTTCCTTTTTCTCAAAACCATGTCCTCCTTATTGGATTGGCATCAGGGACAAGGACCAAGATTTCGGTTACAAAAGATTGGGCACTTTGTCTGCTTCCAATCTCTCAAGGACCACTATCTTGTATTTCCTGATGCTAATGTCTGCAAAGCATTGTTTATGTATACCTGTTACATACACATTTTTCAGTAATTTCAAGCAGCTGGATAAATCTGGACCTTTGCTACTCTATTTTGTTAGGAAATACATGTCACTTTCTAATAGATAATGGGAATTGAAAACAGTGTAGCTTGAGGGAAGAGGCAAATAGCTCTATGCTAACACCCCTCCCTCCCCTGATGAATGTTTCTCTGAGACTAATTCCAGATAAGGGAAGAGTGCCCCGCCAGGCCAGAGACACTCGGTCCGCAGCTCACAGGACCCTGACCCCTGAGCCCGAATTCCTGGGCACTAAAACTGACTGCTCGTTGATTTATGGAACTAGCCCCAAATCCCTAAGTGCCAAGAAAACCAGCACGTCTCCACTATGCCATCCCCCAAAATAAACCTATAAAAACCCAGTCCCTTTCTTTGTTCAGTGGCTCATTTTCCACCAGGAAAATGGGTTCACCACACCTTCGCAGATGAATCCTGTTCCTGAATAAAAGCCTGAAATGAATTGCATGGTTTGCTGCTGCTTTGATCTTTTTGCCCTTACACTTTCTTTCTTTCTTTCTTTTTCTTTTTCTTTTTTTTTTTTTTTTTTTTTTTTTTTTTTTTTTTTTTTTTTTTTTTTTTTTTTTGGTACTGGAGATTGAACTCAGGGGTACTCAACCATTGAGCCACACCCCCAGCCCTATTTTGTGTTTTATGTAGAGACAGGTGTTGGGTGGAGAGATGGCGGCTAGACAAAGGGGTGCTGGGTATCTGAAGTTACCTGCTCACGCCAAGAGTTCGCGTGAGCACCAAAGGGTCAACTGCTCACCACTCTGACGTCAACCAACCATCATTGAACACACTGACCTCTGAAATCGGCCCATACCTGTCACTGGACCTCAGCCAACCAAAAAGAGATGCCTCTTCGTGAGACCTCCCCTCCTCTCAACCTATGCATAAAAATGGCCTCTTCCAGTCTTGGGCAGGACTTCCCCGGCCCACACTGGTAGACTGGTGAACCTCACCCAAGAGCAGACCCCAATAAAGCTGTGCTTTTACCTTTTCAGCTAGTGGTCATGATCTTTACCACTCATCTGACCTTACAACAGGGTCTCACTGAATTGCTTGGCACCTTGCCATTGCTGAGGCTGGCTTTGAACTCGTGATTCTCCTGTCTCAGCCTCCCAAAGTGCTAGGATTACAGGCGTGTGCCACTGCGCCCTAATACTTTCTTATTATTTTTGAGGTTGGCATTGATGAGGTTGGCATTGAAAAATGTCAGAAAAAGCCACCCTGAAATATGCCTTTTTGATATATGAATTATTTTGAGCTAAAGGCAATTGAAAACCAGCAGTGGCAGGAAAAGCTCTTTATTCCTTCTTACAGACAAAAATGAAGTATAAATTTCCCCTGTTATAAATGAAATTTAAATTTATAAAGAAAATTTCCATTTGTAAAGGTATTTCTGTACCAAGAAGAAAGCTATTTTTGGGAGGTAATGCTCATTACCTGAAAGACTCTTATCTGCATAACAAGACAAGCCTTATTTTCTCCTCCCTTCCTAGAACATGCCTCTCCCACATGGAAACCTAAAACTTCTTTTCTTTTGTTTAGCCTAAAATGTTAGGTAAGTTCCAATCATCTGGCCACCTCCTTGAGTTTCATTTCTTTGTGAGATTCATGTACATCTTTTTTTTTTTAAAAAAACAACCTTTATTTTATTTATTTATGTATGTATGTATTTTTTATGTGGTGCTGAGGATCGAACCCAGTGCCTCACGCGTGCGAGGTAAGCGCTCTACCACTGAGCCACGACCCCACCCCCCATACATCTTTAATTAACCGTTTCCTCCTTGTTAACCTGTCTTTTGTCTGATTAATTTACAGGGCTCCAGGCCAAGAACCTAGGAGGTTAGAGGGGAAATTTTTTCCTTCCCCTACAACATATATGATAGAACTGCTCCATTAAAGCCTGGAGAGAGAGAGAGAGAGAGAGAGAGAGAGGAGAGAGCTCGCGCAAGAGCAAGTGAGCAAGCGAAAGAAACAGACACAAGAGGTGGTTAGAATCACAGGGATCGAGGTCATTTGTTTTCTTTTAAAAACCAGTCCTTGTGTAATGGCATGCCCCTGTAATTCCACCTACTTGGAAAGCTGAGGCAGGAGGGATCACAAGTTTGCAGCCAGCCTGGGAACTTAGACATTACTCAAAATTAAAAAGGGATAGCTGGGTGTGGTGGTACGTGCCTGTGATCCCAGTAATTTGGGAGGTTGAGGCAGGAGGATGCCAAATTCAAAGCCAGTTTCAGCAACTTAGCAAGGACCTAAGCAACTTAGTGAGAACCTATTTATCTCAAAAGATAAAAAGGACTGGGGATGTGGCTCAGTGGTTAAATGCCCCTGGGTTCAATCCCTGGTACCAATAGGGGGGAAAAAATTTAAAAGGGCTGTAGATATAGCTCAGTGGTAGGGCATTAGAACATGTGTAAGGCCCTAAATTTGGTCCCCAGTGAAGGATGTGGACAATAAGCCTAAAAGGAATTTACATTTCTGTTCCCCTACCTGCCCTTCTGCCCCGCCTTAAATGATCCCACTACCAGGGGCTGGGGTTATGGCGCAGTGGTAGCATGTTCGCCTAACACGCGGGAGGCCCTGGGTTCGATCCTCAGCACCACATAAAAATAAAATAAAGCTATTGTGTCCACCTACAACTAAAATAAATAAATAAATATTTTTAAAAAAATGATCCCACTACCAAAACTCCTCCCATGACCTGGCCCTGCCCCCTGCCTGTCAAAAGGGCCCTCCAAAGTCACCAACTCCTCCCATGACCTGGTTCTGCTATAAAACCCAGAACTTGGTGGTGGCCCACTGCCATTTTGTCCCCAAAGATGTTACCCTCTGGTGCTGAATAAAGCATCGCTGGTCCATGTGATCTCCCTCCATTTTGTTTTTCTTTCTTTCTTTTTAATGTTTTTTAGTTGTAGATAGACACAATGCCTTTATTTTATTTATTTATTTTTATGTGGTGCTGAGGATTGAACCCAGTGCCTCACTCATGCCAGGCAACCACTGAGCTACAACCCCAGTCCCCATTTTGTTTTTCTTTTTGTATTCTCTTTCATGTGCTTTCACCCAGTACTACAAAAAAGTAAATGCTGCCGGGCTTGGTGGCACATGCCTGTAATCCCAGCGGCTCAGGAGGCTGAGACAGGAGGATCGCCAGTTCAAAGCCAGCCTGAGCAATGGGCAAGGTGCTAAGCAAATAAATAAGACCCTATCTCTAAATAAAATACAAAATAGGGCCAGGGATATGGCTCACTGGTTGAGTGCCCCTGAGTTCAATCTCCAGTACCAAAAACAATAAACAAAAAAACCCCTAAATGTATGATGAAAAAAAGTTTGGTTTTTTTTTGTTTTTTTTTTTTTGTACCAGGGATGAACCCAGGGGTGTTTTACCAATGAGCCACATCCCAGCCCTTTTCATTATTTATTTATTTATTTTTGGTACTGGGGATTGAACTCAGCGGTACTCGACCACTGAGCCACATCCCCAGCCCTATTTTGTGTTTTATGTAGAGACAGGGTCTCACTGAGTTGCTTAGCGCCTCTCCATTGCTGAGGCTGGCTTTGAACTCGCGATTCTCCTGTCTCAGCCTCCCTAAGTGCTGGGATTACAGGCTTGAGCCACCGTGCCCGGCTTTCATCTTTGATTTTGAGACAAGGTCTTGTTCAGTTGCTTAGGCCCTCAGTAAATTGCTAATACTGGCCTGGAACTTGCAATCCTCCTGCCTCAGCCTCCCAAGCTTCTGGGATTACCACTTTACACCACCATGTCCCAGTATGAAAATAATTTTAAAAGGTATGAAAATTATTCAAATTCAAGAAAATAACATAGTCAGGCAAAGTGGCACATGCCTGTATTTCCAGAGATGCGGGAGGCTGAGGCAGGAGGATTACAAGTTCAAGACCAACGTCAGCAATTTAGGAAGACCCCCATCTTAAAAGGGGTGGGAATTAGCTCAGTGGTAAAGTGCCCCTGGCTTTTTTTTATAGAGCTGGGAACTTTGGACATACTGAGGCAATAAGAAAACCCTCCCACCCCTGCCTTCAAACTCTGATTCTTGGGACTGAGTCAGAAAGATTTCAGATATGTTGCTCAGAGAAACAGAAATGAGTTTGTTGAAGGGAAAGGAAGAGGGAAAGGGGATACTCTCAAGGGAGAGAGTGGGTCCTCTGAGAGAAGAGAGGGTAGTGTGCCTCTCCAGCACTCTAGTTTTATTGGGGATCCCAGAGAGTCTCTCCCAGGTCCACCTCTTGACATCTGATTGAAAGCAGGGTGACAGAGTTTCAAGTCCCCATTGCCATGACAACTCTGTGTACCCTTGGCCCATGCAGACTGGTTCTAATTGGATTCTTAATCATTTTTACAGGTTTTATGGTTAGGAGGGATCCTTATCTTCTGGGATCTGGTCTGTAAAAAGGGTCACAAAAATCTCTCCCTTCAAAGTAACTTGTGTTGTTCTTATCCATGTTATTTCCTGCCTGTATTTCCTTGCAGATAACAGGTAGTGTGCTGAGAAATGTGACATATCCTGTCCACTTAGGCCAGGCAGAGCTGCAGCTAAATTGCTTTTTGGCAAAGAAAACAGTGGGCCCATTTGATAGAATTATTCTCTTCACCTTGTGTTTCCACCATCCTTATCTGTCTGTCCGCTAACAGGCTCAATCTCTAGTACCAAAAATAAATAAATAAAATAAAAATTAAAAAATAATATAAAAATAGTGCAAATAATATAAAATGAAAATAAAGTCTTCTGCCTAACTCACCGCTCAATCATCCAATCCTATCTCAATTCCCAGAATGAATCACACGAATCACAGCTTCATTTTTGGGGATTTGCATGAAGTTTTTCTGAAATGGAATATAGTGTTATATTTTCATGAAATATAATTCAATTCATTTTGACATACCTGATCATTTCAGGTTTTCTTGGAAAAGTGATTTGTCAGTTGAAAAAGTCATTCTGATAAAAGATTTGGGCAGGACTATGTGAGGGTCACACAGACCAAGGCTCTACAGTGGATGGCTTGTGAATCTGAGGGAATGGAGGAGGCTGTGTTAATAAGTTTTCCATCACTGTAATGAAATTTTTGAGATAACTAATTTATAAAGAGGTAAGGTTTATTTTGGCTCACATTTTTGGAGGTTTCAGTCCATGATTGCTTGGCTGTTGCTTTGGGTCTGTGGTGAGACAGTACATCATGGTGGGACCATGGTAAAGCATAACCCGTCATCTCGTGGCTAAGATACAAAAGAGGGAAAAAAGAAGGAGCCATAGTCCCACAATCCCTTTAAGAACACACCCCCAATGACATAAAGGTCTCCCACTAAACCCTACATCTTTTTTTTTTTTTCTATTTTTTTAAAAAGGCTTTCCCTCCCTCCCCTCTATGAGGGGTGTGCTGTCATTATGGTTCACTGCCCTCCTCCCTGTGGCCTCCCCAGCTCCCCCTTATGAACACTCTCTTTTTTTTTTTTTTTAAATATTTATTTTTTAGTTGTAGGTGGACACAATATCTTTATTTTATTTTTATGTGGTGCTGAGGATCGAACCCAGTGCCTCCCGCGTGCTAGGTGAGCACGCTACCACTGCGCCATAATCCCAGCCCCTAAACCCTACATCTTAAAAAGTTTCCACAGCCTCCCCAAAATACCATCCTGGGTACACAGTATTTAATACATGGTCCTTTGGTGAATATTCAACATCTAAACAATGGTAAAGCTCATGTGATGAAGCACAAAGAGTGGACCTTAGTAGGCAGAGAGATCATGATGATAGGGGACAGACAGACATGAGAGGTGGGAATATGAGGATAAGGAAATAATTCTATAAAATGGGCCCACTGCGCTGACTCTCTCATGTTTTTTTTTTTTTTTCCAAAAAGCAATTTACCCGCAGTCCTGTGTGGTTCAGGATATGTTACAGTCTTCAGCAAACCTCCTGTTATCTGCAGGAGAAATGCAGACCTGAAATGCTGATAAAAAGAACACAAGTTACCCTCACGGGGGAGACTTGTGATGCTAAAGACCAGATCCTCCAACTCAGGGAGCTAAGGTTAGTTCCCTCTATGCATAAAATCTGTAAGAACAGGTTCCAATTAGAACCAGTTAGCATGGGCCAAAGCAACCTAGAGTTGTCACAGTAGGGGGAACTTTAAAGTTTGATGTCATCCTGCTGTCAGGAAAAAGTCAAGAGGTGATGCTGGGAGTAGTGTGATGCCTGTAATCCCAGCACCTGGGGAGGGGGGTAGGTGGGAGGATTGCAAGTTTGTGGCCAGCCTCAGCAATTTAGGGACGCCCTAGGCAACTTAGCAAGACTCGAAATAAAAAAATAAAATGTCGCTGGGCCCAATCTCCAGTACCCTCCTCCTCTCCAAAAAAGGCAAGAGAAGAACTGGGAGACTCTCTGGAAACTTCCATGGAACCCTTAATGAAACTGGAGGCAGAAGAGGCATGTTGTCCCTCTTCTTTCTGAGAGAACCCACTCTCTCCTTTGAGAATTTCCCCCTTTGCCCACTTCTGATCCCTTCTAATAAACCTATGCCTGTAACTCTAAGTGACTTGTCAGAAATCTTTCTGACTTGATTGCAAGCGTCAAGGTTTGCAGGGGGGCCTTCACTCTGCCTTAGTTTTCTAGAGATCCCAAGCCCTGTAACAATATCACCCTGGGCCTTGTAGGCCACACTAAAGGTATGAGACATTAACATAGGAGTGATATGAAGCCATTGGAGAATTAAGAGAAGCATCAACATTAGATTTGTGTTTTGAAAATGTCTTTGCCTGCTGAGTGGAGAATGTTAGAGGGCAACAAAAATGAATGCAGGGTGACTGGTGAGAAGACTGAAGTGGGACAGGTAAGCAAGGATGGGGCATCAACTAAAAGGGTAATGGTGGAAGTGAACATAAAAGTCATGGCAAAGGGAGAATGCATGGGCAGGGAGGGGGAAGTGTTAAGGATGACACCTAGGTTTAAAAGTATGTGGACAAACAATATATAAAAAAAATTATACACCATAACCTACTAGGATTTAGCCAGGCATGCAAGGCTGGTTTGACATTCTAAATCAACCAATATAATGTGCTACCTCATCAAGCTAAAGAGGAAAAAAAAATCATACAATTGCATCGGTTGACATAAGAAAAGCATTTGCGGGCTGGGGTTGTGGCTCAGTGGCAGAGCACTTGCCTCGCACATGTGAGGCACTGGGTTCGATCCTCAGCATCACATAAAAATAAATAAACAAAATAAAGATATTGTGTCCATATACAACTAAAAAATTTTTTAAAAACTTAAAAAAAAAAGAAAAGCATTTGACAGACTCTAATATGAATTCATAGTAAAAATAAAAAGTCTTGGTAAGTTATGAATGGTGGGGTATTATTTAAACTAGATAAAGCATATATATAAAACCTCTAGCTAAGGTTATAATTCATGGTGAAAATCTATAAACTTTGAGGAAAACTGAATCTCCAAAAAAGGGCTTCAATTCAAAATGGAATCTGGTAGCCATTCACTAATGGGATGGGGCGTGAGGAGACACATATACTCTCCATTCTTGGAAGGACCATGAACTGAACTTTATGGCCTTGCCCAAACATGTTGCTGTTTCAATTGCCACGGTAAAAACCTCCAGGATGTCCTATACGTTGTTACCTGGACCTGACCAATGAGCTATGACCTACAATCAACCAAGTGGGACCGAGGACCTCTTGCATGCTTGCACCTCTCATTTGCAAAGAGTACCAGAGTGAGAAGTAGGCAGGAAGTCTTTCTATATAAGCCAGTTTCTTTTTGTCCCTGCAAAACCCACCTTCATTTTTTTACTGAGGCTGTGTCTCGGGGGTTTTATAGAGAGCAGCAGCTTGTCCCATTTTGTATAAAGCAGCAGTTTGTCCTGTGTTGCTCCATATTGGGTACAAATGCTAAGGTAGAGTGTAAACAAGTAAACAACCACCATGTGCCCAGCACAACCATAAGGCACTAGTTCATGCTATTAAAAAATTATCACCTGCGGCCGGGTGCGGTGGCGCAAGCATGTAATCCCAGCACTCAGGGAGGCTGAGACAGGAGAATCGCGAGTTCAAAGCCAGCCTCAGCAATGGCAAGGCACTAAGCAACTCAGTGAGACCCTGTCTCTACATAAAACACAAAATAGGACTGGGGATGTGGCTCAGTGGTCGAGTACCCCTGAGTTCAATCCCCAGTACCAAAAAAAAAAAAAAAAAAAAGACCAACATCAACTACCACTTTTGAGCTTATTGGACACAGCAGACCAATGAATGATGCAATGACCTAATCCAAGATGCATAAAAGATGCACTTCAGACTGCAGCCTGGCACATGGGTCCATCACTTGGCCTCTCCATGGTCTTTGCCCTAGGGGATCACCGGGCAACAAATCCCCGACTGTCCTTGAGTTCAGCTCAGTGCCATCCTCCTTGCCCTTGACATGCCTTCTTCAATAACACCTTTTGAATCTTTGCTTTAACAGCTGTGATTGGTTATTTGTGTGGCTGGTTTGTTAACTCAATGCCTGACCTCCTGCAGTGATTCTTTGCATTGCTTCTTTAAACCCTATGTACGACCTCTTCACTCTTTTTCAGCTTTTCTGTAACCTACATATAAGTAATTAGGTGAAGCGTGATGTGTGATTCTAGTGCTATAGGTATTATTACTTAATTAAGAATGAAATAAAATAAAGAACTTGTGATTGTCAAGGTCAGGACTCCAAGTGAAACCAGGAGTACTCAGTGAAGTAAAGCCATTGAAGCTGATAAAGTTTGCAAATTTATTGTCATTCAATTCTGACATTGTGGAAAGACACAGTGTGGTGATCCATGTTATTGGCACAGCATGCTCAGAATAGGTTTGTGATCTGTTTTCTTTTGAATTAAAGCCTCCCTTTTTGTGTTAGATACTTTCCTAGTGAATTTTTGTAGACAAGTGAATGCTTTCCTTGTAAGATCCAGAGCAAGAAAAAAGTGTCAGCTGACACTACATACACAATACTACACCACATATGTAATACTGGAGGTTCTAGCAACTGCAATACACAAGAAGAAGAAACAAAATTCATATAGATTAGAAAAGAAGAAAGAAACTGTCCCTTTGTTATCTCAACCAGTAAGGATCTTGATCTTGCTTGGGCCCACGGAGTCACCCAAAACTTAAATTTTTTACTTGTAATTCCAGTTGCTCATCATAATACTTTCCCAAACAAGAAATGTTCTCTCTTGTTCTGGTACTAGTGATTTTGATTAAAAAAAAAAGTTCCAAGCTGGGCACAGTGGTACATG
>PVHX01021949.1:0-28707 GCA_004024805.1 Geosciurus inauris | reverse complement strand
CTCTATCGGATGTGTGTGTGGCAAAGATTTGTTCCCAGAATGTCGGCTCTCTGTTCACTTCATTGATTATTTCTTTTGCTGAGAAGAAGCTTTTTAGTTTGAATCCATCCCATTTGTTGATTCTTGATTTTACTTCTTGTGCTATAGGAGTCTTGTTAAGGAAGTATGGTCCTAATCCGACATGATGAAGATTTGGGCCAATTTTTTCTTCTATTAGGCGTTGGGTTTCTGGTCTGATTCCCAGGACCTTGATCCACTTTGAGTTGAATTTTGTGCATGGTGAGAGATAGGGGTTTAGTTTCATTTTGCTGCATATGGATTTCCAGTTTTCTCAGCACCATTTGTTGAATAGGCTGTCTTTTCTCCAGTGTACATGTTTGGCTCCTTTATCTAGTATAAGGTAACTGTATGTAAGTGGATTCGTCTCTGTGTCTTCTATTCTATACCATTGGTTTACATGTCTATTTTGATGCCAGTACCATGCCGTTTTTGTTAGTATAGCTTTGTAGTATAATCTGAAGTCAGGTATTGTGATGCCTCCTGCTTCACTCTTCTTGCTAAGGATTGCTTTGGCTATTCTGGGTCTCTTATTCTTCCAAATGAATTTCATGATTGCCTTTTCTATTTCTATAAGGAATGACAGTGAGATTCTAATTGGCTGCCCTTGGACTGGGTTGCCTCTTGCTGGTGTCTCTGGAGCAACTCTTGCCCTGAATTTGGGCTCCCCAGTGGCTAGAGGTTGCTGACCCTGGTCTCCCTTTGGTTGGACAACCGTGGAGGTTCCTGAGGGCAGGTCAGGGCCCTCTGTGGCTCTTGGCGGTCCCCAGGAACTCTGGAGCAGAGCTGGGGTGGGCCCAGGATGCCCTTGGGTGGGGCTGCCTCCACTGGTGTCTCTGGAGCAACTCTTGCCCTGAATTTGGGCTCTCCAGTGGCTAGAAGTAGCAGTCTCTGGTCTCCCTTTGGCTGGACAACCGTGGAGGTTCCTGAGGGAAGATCAGGGCCCTCTGAAGCTCCTGCCGGTCCCCAGGAACTCTGGAGCAGAACTGGGGCAGGCCCAGGCTTCCCTTGGGTGGGGCTACCTCGCACTAGGGTGTCTGTGGGAACTCTTACCCTGAGTTTGGTCTCCACAGTGGCTCGAGGTGGCAGTTCCTGGTCTCCCTCTTGCTGGACACCCGTGGAGGTTCCTGCGGGCGGATTTGGGCCCTCTGCAGCTCCTGCCAGTGCACAGGAACTCTGGAGTGGAAGTGCGGTGGGCCCAAGCTGCCCTTGGGTGGGGCTGTCTCCACTGGGATCTCTGGAGAGATTCTTACCCTGAATTTGGGCTCCCCAGTGGCTAGCGGCTGGGGCTGTGTGTCCACGGGAGCAACTGCTAGGGGCCCTGCATAGTTGGGCGCCAGGTACCCCGTGTAGAAGCAGGCCCCGCCTGGGGCGAGCCCTGGGCTGGGGCTCTGAGCCGCTGCAGCTGAGCTCCGCCGCCGCTTGCTGCTGAAGTCATGCTGCTTGTGGCAATGGCTGCTGCCTGGTGGCCCTGCTTACACGCACAAGTGAAATTCCTGCGGGGGTAGCTGTAGGATGATGTCCAGAAGCTGGCTGGGAGATGGTATTTCCACAACTTCAATCTCTGGCTCTGGAGAGACTGACCACAGTGTCTGTCTAGGCTGCCATCTTGGAACCGCCGCCCTCTGATATTATTTCATTGAACAGATTATGCATTGTTTGGTTTGTATCTCTAGGGCTTCCTCTATCCTGATAAAGATGATGAATATTTGGGCCTACTTTTTTTTCTATTGGTCATAGGTTCTCTGGTCTAATTTGTAGGTCTTTGATCCACTTTGAGTTGAGTTTTGTGCATGGTGAGAGATAGGGGTTTAGTTTCTTTTTGCTACATATGGATTTCCAGTTTTCCTAGCACCATTTGTTAAAGAGGCTATCTCTTCTCCAATGTATGTTTTGATATCTTTGTCTAGTATGAGATAACTGTATTTATGTGGGTGTGTCTCTGTGTCTTCTATTCTGTACCATTGGTTTACATGTCCATTTTGGTGCCAATATCATGCCATTTTTGTTACTCTAGCTTTGTAGTATAGTTAAGGTCTGGTATTGTAATGCTTCCTGCTTCACTCTTCATGTTAAGGATTGCTTTGGCCATTCTGGTTCTCTTATTTTTCCAAATGAATTTTATAATTCTTTTTTCTATTTCTATAAGGAATGACATTAGGATTTTAAATTGAATCTGTGTAGTATTTTGGGTAGTATAACCATTTGGACAATACCGATTGTCTATCCAAGAGCATGGGAGAAAATTCCATCTTCTGAAGTCTTCTTTAATTTCTTTCTTTGGTGTCCTGCAGTTTTCATTACATAAGTCTTTTACCTCTTTTGTTAAACTGATTCCCAAATATTTTTTTTTAAGGCTATCATGAATGGGGCAGTTTTCCTAATTTCCCTTTCAGCGATTCATTACTGATGTATAAAAATGCATTTGATATGGGCATTGATTTTGTGTACTGCTACTTTGCTGAATTTATTTATTCTAAAAGTTTTCTGATTGAATTTTTTGGATTATCTAAATGTAGAATCATGTCATTGGCAAATTATGATAGTTTGAGTTCTTTTCCTGTTCATATGCCTTTAATTTCCTTCATCTATCTAATTGCTCTTGTTAGAGTTTCTCTAACTGGTTTCTCTAACCAGTTTCTCTTTTGAATAGAATTGGTAAAAGAGTGCCTCCTGTCTTCTTCTAGTTTTTAGAGGGAATGATTCTGATTTTTCTCTATTTAGAATGATGCTGGCCTTGATTTTAGCATAGATAGCTTTTACAATGTTGAAGTATGTTCTTATTAGCCCTAGTTTTTCTAGTGTTTTTAACATGAAAGGGTACTGTATTTTGTCAAATGCTTTCTCTGCATCAATTGATAATATCATATGATTCTTATCTTTAAGTCTATTGATATAATGGATTACATTTATTAATTTCCGTATTTCGAACCAACCTTGCATCCCTGGAATAAATCCACTTTATCATAGTGCACTATTTTTTAAATATGGTTTTGTATGTAATGAGCCAAAATTTTATTGATAATTTTGTATTCATGTTCATCAGGGATATTGGTCTGAAATCATCTTTTCTTGATGTGTCTCTGTCTGGTTTTTGTATCAGGATGATACTAACCTCATAGAGCAAACTTTGGAAGGGCTCTTTCTTTTTAATTTTATGGAAAATTTGAGGAGCATAGGTATTAAGTCTTTGTAAGTCTTGTAGAGCTCAGCTGAGAATCTGTCTGGCTCTCAGCTTTTCTTGATTGGTAGGCTTTTGATGGCATCTTCCACTTCCTTACTTGAAATTGAATTGTTTGAATTGTGTACAGCCTCCTGGTTCAGTTTGGATAGATTATTTGACTATTTGGTAGTGTCTTTGAGATTTTCTATTTTACTGGAGTATAAATTTTCAAAATAGTTTCTGATTGTTTTCTTATTTCAGTAGTGTCTGTCATGATATTTCCTTTTTCATCACAAATTTTAGAAATTTGAGTTTTCTCTCTCCTTCTTGTCATTAGGGTGGTTAAGGGTTTGTCAATTTTATTTATGTTTTCAAAGAACCAGCTTTTGTGTTTTTCATTTTTTTGAATTGTTTCTTTTGTTTCAATGTGGTTGATTAAGCCCTGATTTTAATTACTTCCTGTCTTCTACTCCTTTTGGCATTGGTTTGTTCTTTTCCTAAGGCTTTGAGATGCAATATCAGGTTGTTTTTTGTTGACTTTATCTTCTTTGAATGAATGAGCTTAATGCAATGAACTTTCCTCTTAGCACTGCCTTTATAGTGTCCCAGAGATTTTGATATGTTGTATCAGAGTTCTTGTTTACCTCTAAGAACTTTTCTTTATCTGTTCCTGATGTCTTCTGTTATCCATGCATCATTTAGTAGTGTATTATTTAGCCTTTAGGTATTGGAGTTGCATCTATTTTTTATTCTATAATTGATTTTCAATTTCATTCCATTATGATCAGATAGAATACAGGGTAGTATCTTTATTTTTTGTATTTGCTAGGACTTGCTTTGTGGCATAACATATGGCCTATTTTGGAGAAGGTTCCACTTGCTGCTGAGAAAAAAGTGTATTTGCTTGTTGATGGATGGAATATTCTATATATGTCTATTAAGTCTAAATTATTTCTTGTTTTATTGAGTTCTATAAATTCTTTGTTTAGTTTTTGTTTGGAAGATCTTTCCAGTGGTGAAAGAGGTGTGTTAAATTCATCCAGTATTATTGTCTCATGCTCCATTTGTTTCTTTATGTTGAGAAGTATTTTTTTAAATATACATTGATGCCTCATTTTTAGAGGGCATAGATATTTATGCTTGTTATGTCCTGTTGATGTATGATTCCCTTAAGTAGAATGAAATGTCCTCTTTTATCGCTCTTCACTAACACTGGCTTGAAGTCCACTTTATCTGATAAGGATGGAAACACCTGGTTGTTTACACAGTCCATGTGAGTGATACATTTTTCCAAATCCTCTCAACTTCAGTCTATGGATGTCTTTTTCTGTGAGATGAGTCCCTTCAAGGCAGCATATTGCTGGGTCCTTTTTTTTAATATATATAAATGCAGTCTGAAAGTCTGTGTCTTTTACTTGATGAGATTAAGCCATTCATATTCAGGATTATTATTGAGATATGTTTTGTGTTCCCAGTCACTTGGGTTTATTGTTGTTTTTTTAACTTGACTTGGTTTCTCTTTTGATTAGCCTTTCCTTTAGTGTAGTTCCTCCCTTTGCAGATATTCATTTTTGTTGTTCATTTCCTCCTCATGGTATATTCTGCAAAGAATATTCTGTAGTGTGGGCTTTCTCACTGTAAATTCTTTTAAGTTGTGTTTATCATGGAAGGTTTTTATTTCATCATCAAATCTAAAGCTTAATTTTGCTGAATATAAGATTCTTGGTTCACATCCATTTTCTTTCAGAACTTGGTGTATGTTGTTTCAGGATCACCTGGCTTTGAGTATCTGAGCTGACAAATCTCCTGAGATCTGAATTGATCTCCCACTCTACATAATCTTATTCCTGTATCTTGCAGTTTTTAAAATTCTATCCTTATTCTGTATGTTAGGCATTTTCATTATAATGTGCCTTTATGTAGATCTGTTGTGACTTTGTACATTTGGTGTCCTGTAAGCCACTTGTATTTGATTTTCCCATTGATTATTCATATTTGAGTAATTTTCTGAAATTATTTTATTGAAGAGATTGTGAACTTCTTTTGTTGAAAACTCTGTGCCTTCTTCTATGCTGATAAATCTTAGGTTTTGTATTTTGATCTTTAACTCATAATTCTTTGATGTTCTGTTCATGGCTTCTTACCACTTTCACTATGTAGTCAACTTTATTTTTGAGATTCTATATTTTGTCTTCATTGTCTGAGGTTCTGTCTTCCTCATGATTGAGTCTGTTGGTGATGCTGTCTATTGAATTTTTTATTTGGTTTATTATTTCCTCCATTTCAAGGATTTCTGTTTGTTTGTTTGTTTGTTTAGAATCTCTACATCTTTCTTGAAGTGATTTTTGGTACCCTTATTTGCTCTCTTATGTCTTTGTTGATGTGATCAATAATTGCTTGTATTTGCTCTCCTATTTCTTCATTGGAGTAATCAATTTTTGCCTGTATTTCCTCACTTAGGTCATTCTTTAATTCACAGATTATTTTAATTATGTACATTCTGATCTATTTCTCTGATATTTCCTCTAATGCACTCTCAATGGATTCTATTTTTGTAGGATCTTGGTTTGTTTGGGGCACTTTCCTCCCTTGTATTTTCATGTTGTCTATGTCTTCCTTGCAGTGCATCTTCAAGGTATTGCAGTTTCTTCTCTATAATCTTGAGGTATCCCTGCAGGTTACCAATACCTCAACTTTAAGGGAGAGATTAGTGTTAATAGCACCCAGTGCAACCAATTTGCAGTCATAAATCAATTATCTTCTATTTAAACATTTACAGTTTTTTGTTTGTTTTGCTATGAACAGAAATAATGAGTTTCATTTTCTTCTACCATATAGCCAGTAGGTTTGCAAAAGGGTTTACAGTTTCTAATGGTGAACAGAGAGAGAATGGGGAGAATATAGGTTGTGATTTTTATGATGTTTGATGTGAGAATATAGAGGTATTAGATTATAGGATGAGTGAAAGGGGAATCAAAAGAAGTTAGCTGTTAGTAGGAGAACAAAGTGAGTGAGGAGACCCCATGCCAAGCTCTCTTTTGCCTCTGTTAGCACACCTATTAGTGATACCTCTGGTGCAACTGAGCCCACAAAGACACAGTGATGGTCTTCTAGGTCCTGCTTGTTGACCCTAGATGGAAGAAGCCATGTCCCTAGCTAATTGCAGCAGCAGCATCAAGCCTACAGATACCTTGATATTCGGTTTCCAGGCTCCAATTGGTGACTCAAGATGGAAACTGCCCCAACTAGAGATGGCATAGGTTGCAGTAGAGGTAACCCATTAAGGTGGTGAAAGTGTCCCAAGATGGAGGCAACCACTTTCAGAGATTGGGCTGGAAGGATGGGCTGTGTGATGGCATTGGGCAGTCTGTTTGGTGATGCCACAAAGTGGCATGTGGTACTGAAATGGACAATAATTTCCTAGCCCTGTGTGTTGTCCCACATTGGAGATTACCACATGGGTAGGGCTATAGAGGTGGCTGCACAGTGTCCCAAGATGGAGAAAGTTTGGGTGGAGCTACCTGTTGGTGAACAGGGAACCACAGTGTGGTGTTCCCCTCCACACAGGTGCATGGAATTCCAGTCTCCAGTGGTGTGTGGGCATGTGGTTGCCACTATCAATTTCATGCAGAATTTACCCTGAATTTTCTTTCAGCAGGTTTAGAGTTTTATGTCTTACCTTTATTTCTTTGGTACCGCACACTTTGAATTGATTTTGTGCAGATGAAAGATAATTTTCAATACTTTCATGTGGATTTATAATTCTCACAACTGTACAAAAAAGTGTGACTTTCTCCAATGTATGTTTTGGCTTCCTTTTTCAGAACAATTTTCCACAGGTGCATGAATTCATTTCTGTAATCTCTATTTTTTCCATTGGTCTATGTGTCTGTTTTTATGGCAGCACCATGCTATTTTGCTCACCATGCCTCTGTCATGTGTCTGGATATTAGGAATGAGGATATTTTTAGTTTTTTAGTTTTTTTTTTCTTTTTGCTTAAGATATCATATGCTTCCACATAAATTTTAGAACTATTTCTTCAATAAAATAAAGATTTTCATTAATGTTTTCATGGGGATTGTATTTAATCTGTAAATTTCTTTTAATTTTTAATCTTTTAATAGCACTAATTCTTATAATGCATGAATATGAGACAGAGATCTTTACATTTTCTCTCTCTAAAAAACACACAGAGTTTGTGTACTTATTTAATTTCTTTCAATTCTTTGCAAAAGGTAGAAGTCTTTCACTTTCTTGGTTGAATTATTTACTAGATATTTAATTTTTTTGTAGCTTTTATGAATGGGATTCCTTTTATGATTTCTCTCTAAGAAATCCTATTAATAGTAAGTAAAAATTCTGATTTTTATATTGATATTTTATCCTGCAAATTTCTTAATCAATTCTAGTAGTCTTTTGGAGAAGTCTTTACTTTTTTTGATTTTTAGATTCATATAATCTGCAACAGAGATCATTTGACATCTCTCCTTCCCCTTTACACATTTTATTTCTTTCTCTAGCTTATAGCTCTGGCTAAAATTTCTCCTTCTATATTTAATAAGAGCAGTGATAGTGAATACCTTTATCTTGTTCTATATTTGGGGGAAATGTTTTAATATTTTGCCTATTTATATTATTTTGACTGTGTTTTTTCTATCCACAGTCTTAATTATGTTAAGGTACAATCCTTTAATAGTGATTTTGTTCAGGATTTTTATCATAAAGTGATGTTGAATTTTATGAAATGCTTTTTTACCCTTCATTGTGTTGATGTGATGTATTGTGTTAATTTATTTACCTATGTCAACCCATCTGTGCATCCCTTGGAAAAATCCAACTTTATCATGGTGAATGATCTTTTGGATGTACTGTTGGATTTTATGCACTAGTACTTTTTGATAATTTTTGCTATATAGCAGAGGTGTGGATCTATAGTTTATTTGTTCTGTTCTTCTACAGTTTTTGTATCAAAATGATGCTGGACTTGAAGAATGAGTTTGAGTTCCTTCTGTTACAATTGTTTGGAATGGTTTGACAAAACACAATGTTGTCAGTTCTTCTCTGAGTTTAGTAGAATTTAGCAGGTTGGCCACTCTATCTTAAACCCTTATTTGTTGGGAAACAATTTATTACTGGTTCAATTCACTATAAACTAGGTTTTGTTATATATATATATATATATATATTTTTTTTTTTATATACATCAACCTTGGTAGTTTATGTAAGCAGAAACTTATCAATTTCTTCTAAGTTTTACCCTACTTTAAGACATAGTGTCTGTAAAAATTGGTAATATTTTATTTTAGTTTGTAGTATCAGTTGTAATGTGTCTTTTATTATCTCTAGTTTTACTTGTTTGCTTTCTTTTATTCTTAGTCTAGCCAAAGGGTTGTTGATTTTGTCTATCTTTTCAAAAACTAACGCTGTTTCATTGATTTTTCTTAGACTATTGTTTCATCTTTTTCTGATCTGATCTTTGTTATATTTCTTCTATTAGTTCTAGTTTTCTATTCCTTTACTAGGTCCTTGAGATGCATCTGTAGGTTATTTGTTTGAATTTTTTTATTTTTTGATGCAGGCATTCATTCCCATTCCATCTTAGAGTTACCTTTCTTTCTCCCATAACTTTTGGTAATTGTGCAAATCTTTCTTTCTATAAAAAGGTAAAAGTTCAGACAAGAGCCTCTGTAGGGGGACAGTAGAAACACTCGTGTCATAAGGAATAAAGTTAATGACACAAAGAAAGCCATCAGATTTTTTTAATTTAAAATAATTCAGTGTAGATATATCTGAGATTAGAGCCTGACTTTGTTAATTTGGACTTCTGATCTCTGTGAGTCAGGAAGCAAGTTGGTTTCTGCTTGTTCAAAAAAAAAAAAAAAAGAGTTCATTTTGTCTTGGGTTTATGCAAATTCTAAAGATTAAAGAATAAAACGTTTCTGACCCTGCTTCAATTGTTCGACCAAAAAACAAAATTTTTGATAGTTCTCCTATGAAAGTTTGATAGAATTTGGTAGTGAAGTCATTCTATCCTGGACTTTTATTTGGTGGAAAATGTTTTATTTCTTCCATTTTGCTGCCAATTATTGGTCTGTTTGTGGATTTCATGGCTCATAGTTCAAATCTGGTAGGCAATGTGTATTCAGAAATTTAACCATTTCCATTGGGATTTTCATTTATTATCTTAGACTTTTTAAAATAATACTCTTGAATGAGTTTTATATTTATGTGATATAAAGTGTAATTTTTCATCTTTATTATTATTTATGCATATCTTCTCTTTTTTATTCTTAGTCTAGGTAAAGTTTTGTTGATTTTTATCTCTAACACTTTTTAAAAATCTTCTTAACTTTTTATTTTGAAGTCTTACATACATAGCAAGTTGCAAAAATAGTACAAGAGTTTTGCAGACCATTCCTTCAGCCAATAGTGATTGTATAACTATAGTATGATATAAAAACAATAATTGACATTGATATATTACTAGTAATGTGACTGCAGTCTTAGTTTTTAATATAATTTTTATTCTAATTAGGTTTATATGACAACAGAATGCATTTTGATTTATTGTACACAAATGGAGCACAACTTTTCATTTCTCTCATTGTACACAATATGGAGTTACACCATATGTACAGTCATACTTGCACCTAGGGTATTATTGTCCATCCATTCCACCATCTTTCCAGCCCCCATGTCCCATCCCTCCCCTCTCCTCCCCTTTGATCAAAGTTTCTCTATTCTTCCTGTGCCCCTTTCCACATTATGGATCAGCATCCACTTATCAGAGAGAACATTTGGCCTTTGGTTTTTGGGGATTGGCTTACTTCACTTAGCACAATATTCTCCAACTCCATCCATTTACCTGTGAGTGCCATAATTTTATTCTCTCTTAATGCTGAGTAATATTCCATTGTGTATGTATACCACAATTTCTTTATCTATTCATCTATTGAAGGGCATCTAGGTTGGTTCCACAGTTTACCTATTGTGAATTGCACTGCTATAAACATTGAAGTGTCTGCATTATTGTAGTATGCTGTTTTTAAGTCCTCTGGGTATAGACCAAGGAGTAGGATGGCTGGGTCAAATGGTAGTTCTATTCTAAGATTTCTAAGGAATCTCCATACTACTTTCCAGATTGGTTGCACCAAGTTGTAGTCCCACCAGCAATGTCTGAGTCTGCTTTTTCCTCCACTTCCTCACCAACATTTGTTTGTATTCTTCATAATTGCTATTCTGACTGGTGTAAGAAAAAAATCTTAGAGTAGTTTTGAATTGCATTTCTCTAATGGCTAGAGATGTTGAACATTTTTTCATATATTTGTATCTCTAACACCTTTCATTGATTTTTTTGTGTTTTTAAAAGTCTACTTCAATTATTTTTGCTCTAATCTTTGCTATTTCTTTCCTCTTATTAATTTTGGGTTTAGTTTCCTCTTGCTTTGCTAGGTCCTTGAGATGCACCATTATGTTATTTGAAACTGATTTGTTTATGTAGGCATTCATTGCATGAACTTCCTTTTGTTATGTCTCATAATTTCTATATGTCCCATATTTTTTTTGGTACCAGGGATTGAACTCAGGGTGACTCAACCACTGAATCACATCCCCAGCCCTATTTTGTATTTTATATAGAGACATGTTCTCACTGAGTTGCTTAATATCTTGCTTTTGCTGAGGCCGGCTTTAAACTCACAAACCTCCTGCCTCAGCCTCCCAAACCACTGGGATTACAGGTGTGCCCTCCACACCTGGCTCTATGTCCTGTAATTCTAATATGGTATGTGATTATCTCTATAGAAAAGAATGGGTAAGACAAGAGTTTCATGCACTAAGGAGAGGAGAAAAATTCATCTCAAAGAGAATGAAGCTAATGATCAAAAGAGAGTCATCACATTTATTTTATCAAAATTTAAAAGAAGTGTGGTTTTCTGTGTTTAGGACCTGAAATGGTTAATTTAGAGGTCACAGTTCTGAGTCACATAGCAAATTACTGCTTCACCTTTACCTGGATAAAAATTTCATCATAGCCTGAGTTAAGGCAAATTTTAAAGGTTCAAAAATCAAAGTCCTCTGACCACCTTTCAGGCAGTGAATGTTGCAATTATTGTCAATAAATGCTTCAAAAGTCAATGATTAGTGCAATTATGCAGTACTGCAAAATAAGGCATCTTCTGTATACACTGAACTTGTTTGAACTTTATTTCTACTTTGAGGAAACTCTATGAAACTATGGTATAGGGTTTCCAGTCTCACCTCTACCATGTGCAGTGTGTATACCTTTGTCCAATGCATTGCATCTCTGAGGCCCAGCATCCTCATTTCTAAAATGAGAATAATTTCCATTTAGTTAAAGGTAATTAAGAAAATCAAAAGTGATATAATATATATGAAATTTCATGTTAATCTTAAGAATCCTTGTACTCATGAGCATTAAACATTATGTAACTGGGGTCTTGACAGCTATTTTTCTTACTAAAAAGATTGTAAATAACAATGCTCTCCAATGTGAAACAAATACAATGGTATCTTTTCAGGGCACATCTTTGTAAAGCATTACCATTAGTGATCTAGTAGTTTACATTAATCCAATAACATGCAATTTATGACTACAAAATAAAATTTCATATTCCAATTTGCAGATTGTTTCTTCTGTGCTTGGAATCTCTTTTTTATACTGACTGCCTTCTATCCACCTCTAAACCACATTCCTGTTTTCTGTCCCCAATATTATTGCTTATGGTCTGATTGTTTTCATTCCATTACATCTGACAAGGACATACTAAACAGCAATAGAAGCAGTCCCATCTGGAAGAGGTGAGAGATCAGCAGAACCTTAATTTCTCAAGCCTCCTCATTCAATTCTCTGATATTGTCTTTTCCTCATTCTGTTGAATAGGTTTTACCTATGTACTGATAGAGAGTGGAGGAGTTCTTCTGTGCTCTTTCCTTTTGTAGAATCTATGACCCAGTTATCCTTGGAGTGAAATAATGGGTACTTATTTGAGGGAAAACTTGATGGTCTATGAGCAGAGTCAGTGTGATGTTTGCTTTACTCTTCTAATGGGGCTTTGGTGACAGCTCTGATGTAAGCCATAGCACACCATTATGGGCATTAGAGCTCATTCAAATTTCAGCTCTGACCCGTATGAGCTGTGTGAATGAAGGTCTCTCATGCTCACAGAATCTGTTTCCCATTTCTCAAACAAAAATTAATAATTTCTGTCCTCTGCTCCCCTGGATTTGAGGTGTTTAGGTGCTCAGTAGTAAATGGTATGTACATTTTCTTAGTACATAATGATGTATGTTTGGTATTTCAAAATGTTTAAGTTGTCCTATCAAGTTTATACTTAGGCAGTTGTGATATAAGTTCAGCATTTTAAAATATTTGAAAGATCTGATTTTCAAAGACAAACTATCTTACTGTTTGATGAAGTATCACAAGTTCAATAATTTTATATAAGTGTCAGAGATACACTTATTTCCCTCAAGTCATGAATTTTTAACCAGTCATCAGCCTAAGAATCCAGCATGTTGAGCAATGTTTTGGATCAAATGCTTCCTCTTTTCTTAATACTATTGGGTACTGGTAGCACCATCGTTGTATGCTTGTTAATTTATTTGTTTATTTGTTCATTTTAAAATGTCTTCTTCTAGAAATGGAGGAACTCTGGATGCAGCATGGGGGAGATGGGGAGTGGGAAAGGGGAATGGGTATAGTAAAGATTGTTGATTGAGATCGTCATCACTACCCTTGGTGCATGTATGAAGACACAATTGGTGTGACTTTATCTGGTTTGCAACCAGGGAAATGGAAAAACTTAGCTCTATATATGTACTATGACTTGAAATGCAATTAAATAAACTAATAAAAAATTTTAAAAAAATAAAATGTCTTCTTCTGTAATCTCTCCCAGTTAGAAGTTTGGAAGTGACAGCAACATTAAACCTCAATTTATTTTTATCCTTACCAGGTGATCAGTGTATACTCAGAAGGGATTGGAACTCATCTAATTGATTGGCTCACCACTTTATTTCAATAGGACTCATCTGAACTAGCAGGAAACACCATGAGAGCATGCAATGATTACAAGCTCCCAGTTGTCTCAGTATAAAGAGAAGACTTCAATGGATCCAGTTATTTTCCTAGTGATCAGTCTCTCTTCTATGCTTCTCCTCTCACTATGGAGACAGAGATTTGAGAGAGGGAGACTCCCATCAGGACCAAAGACTCTCCTAGTACTTGGAATATCCTGCAAATAGATGCCAAAAACATCAGCAAATCCTTAACTAAGGTAATTATGTCAATGTTCATGGCTTGTGATGGGTTAATAAGTTGACAGTGGCTTGTAAAGTGTAAAAAATTAATCCTTAATTGTTAAATATATGCACAAGACAAATTATTAAAAGAGATTGCTGCACAGCAAACACGCTATATAAATTTTGATGTTTCTGTTGCATTTTATATTTTTTCATTGATAGAGGTAGTGCAATTAAACAAGGCATCTAACATTTTGACAGCAATATTAAAATGGCAAAAAAATCTGAAGTATTTCTACCCTTAAGTGTTCCATGGTCATTTGCTGCAATTTTCTATTTTCTGCACAATCTAATCTGTTGGGTTGCTTTGAGTTCATTTTTATTTCTTTCAGTGTCTTTCATTTCCAAGAGCTCTGATTAGTTTCTTTTCAATATCTATTTCTTTTTTGAAATAGTCTTTCAATCCCTGAGTGTTATCTCTTAGTTTATTCCTTAGGGCTTCCTTTAGTTTATCAAACATTTTAATAATCAGGGTTTTTTTTTTAATCATCTTTCTCTGGAATTTTACTCAATTTCATATCAGTTATGTATGTAGTTATCTCTTTTGTTTCGGGACAGCTCTCTCTTTTTGATACATGAATAGGTCAAGGGTGTGACCTGAAGTCCCCATCTGGTTGAATCTCCTTGGGGCCTAGTGGTTTGTTTAAGGTTTTTCCTCCTCAATTCCATGTGTTAAAATACTCTTGAGACTGATGTATGTCTAGTACATGTTGAAGTGAGATTCATTGTTACTGGGCTGAGTCGTGAGTATTGCTGGATAGCAGGATGTCTGTGAACCTTAAGAGACATGCTCACTTTCCCAGGCCACTTAAAGGAAGCAGTGACCCAGGAATAGCACTATTATTATCAACAGTTGTACAGCCTTAATATGAATGTTCAGACCAGTTATTAGGCAGCAGGGTCTACTACATTGCCAGCTCTGTTAATAATAATAACAAGATGAATGAGGTACAAATTGCATATACTGCATAATTCTGTATTTATTGAAATTACAGTTTATTATGTGAAAAGAAAATAGAGTAGAAAGGCTAGAGAAAGTCTGAAATGTTTTCAAAAGTGAATATAGGAGCAGAAGCTAGATCACAAATGTTGACTACAAAGAAAGAAAAATAAAAAATTAACTGTAAGTAGTTTACCAATTAAAAAGAGGAATAAGAAAAAGGAAAATTTGACTGCTATTGGGAGAAGAGAGTGAATAAGGGGCAATAAAAGGGACACAATCCAAGGTACAACATACAAACAAATGTAAGATCAAAACAATTCAAACTCATATATGAATACATTCTTCCTATGTGAAATAAGACTAAATAATAAACAGGTACTGAGGAAAGAAATTAAAGTGAAAGCAAACTTATATGAATACATACATACATTAACCTATTCATGCTGTGAGAACACACATATGCATATACACACACACATAAACACAAGCACATTTAAATCTTGTAAAAGGGAAAGAAGTAACAAATAATAAAATACAATAAGATAATATTAGATAAATTTTAAAGATTTTTCATTTGTTGTTTTTAAGTATACATGACTGTAGAGTGTATTTTGACTGATTATATATACATAGAGTACATCTCATTCCAATTAGAATTCCATTCTTGTGGTTGTACATAATTTGGAGTTACATTGTTGTTTTTTTTAATTTATGAGCAGATGAAAGTGATGTCTGATTCATTCTACTGTCTTTTATATACCCATGCTCATCCTTTCCCTTCATTCCCACTTGTCTACTCCAAAAAACTTCTATTCTTCTCTTTACTCTTCCTTTTTGTGGGTTAGTATCCACATATCAGAGAGAACATTTGGCCTTTGCTTTTTTTCCACACTGACTTATTTTAAATAGCATGATATTTTCCAGTTCCATCCATGTACTGGCAAATGCCATAATTTTATTCTTCTTTATGGCTGAGTAATAGTCAAATCATTGTGTGCATATACCATATTTTCTTTATTCAGTGATATGTTGAAGGACACCTCGGTTGGTTCTATACTTTGACTATCATAAATTGAGCTGCTATAAATATTGATGTGTCTATGTCACTGTAGCATGCAGATTTTAAGTGCTTTGGGTATAAACTGAGGAGTGGGGTAACTGGATTATGGAGGGGGTTCTATTGCAAAGTTTCTAAGGAAAACTACTTTTCAGAATGGTTGCACCAATTTGCAGTACCATCAGCACAATTAGAGTCAACATTTTCCCCCATATCCTCTTCAATATTATTGTTACTTATATCCTTACTAATTGCCATTTTGACTGTAGTGAGATGGATTCTCAGTGTACTTTATTTTGCATTTCTCTAATTTTAGAGATATAGAAGATTTTTCATGTGTTTTTTGAGCATTCATTTTTCTTCTGTGAAGTACTTCTTCAGTTCCTTTGCCCATTTATTGATTGTATTATTTGGGGTTTTTTAGTGTTAATTTTTTTGAGTTTTTTAACTTTAAAACATAAAGTAAACAATATATTTCTCATGTAGTCCTCATTAAAAATAGTGGTGAGAAATAAAGGGCCTTTTTCCACTGAGCAAACTCTTGGTGGGGATGGATTTTCATTCCTCCTACTTATTTATTTATTTTTCATAAACCTAAGGTCAAGCTTTCAGTGTTGTTAAGCCAATCTTTGCATTCCTCACTTAGGTAGCTGCCAGATATTGTGCATGGGATCCTAATTTGATTATAGTAGCTCTCAGCTTCCATTCTCCAAGTGTAGGGTGGTGTCCCCTGAGGAGTGCTGACAAATTGTAAATTCCTATATTGGGAGTGGTGCAGAGTTCTTAATTGGAAGTTTTAGTAACTGGGGTTAGTTTTGATCATTTGCTGCTATTTTTTGCCTGAAGTTTAATTATAGTGAAAGTGCAATTAGTTCATTAAAGGAATGTCTATTGCATGACTTGTAGGTATTTTTATAACCATCAAAATTAAGTTTCTCTGAAGAAGAAAACTGTACCTTATGTTAAGAAATACCTACAAGATAGACTGTAAGTAAGATGGTGAAGTACTATATTCTTCGTCTCCTTTATTTCAAGAACAACAATGAGATCCATGTGCCCAGCCAGCAGAGAGGCCTGTACCCAGAATTCTTGCATGCCTACATAGAAAGGGAAACCATGTTGTGACTCCCTATCTACCAATGTGAGTGCCCACCCAAACCGCCTCCATCTTGGGACTTGGCACCCACACATATAGCCCTCCCCACATGGTAATCTACACTGTGGAAAACAAACAGGGACAGCCTGCTGCAGCACCGCCTGCTACCACTAAGCAGGCCACCTAATGCCAGCACATAGCCCATCCTTCAAGCCCCACCTCTGAATGGTTGCCTCCAGCTTGAGGCACCTACACCACCATGTGAGGTTAACTCCGTTATTGCCTCCACCATCTTTAGTTGGGGGAAGCTTCTATTGGAGGACACCTATTGGGCCCAGAAAGCCAATATCAATGTACCTACAGGCTTGATGCTACTGCCAACACCAACTAGGGACATGGCCACTTCAATCAAAGGTCAGGGCTAGGACTGCACCCATGGTGAATGGAGGTCCATGCTGTGGCTCCCCATTTACCAACACCTTGCTCTCCAGCTGACATCCATCTGGGAACACTGCAGCCATTTTCATAGCCCTCCCATGTAGTACCCTCCACCTTGGGACAATAGACAGGGACTAGAGGCAGCTGCCTGCCACAGCACAGCATGCCACAGTACTACATCTCCAAACAGGCAGCCCAAAGCCATTGTAAGTCCCACCTTTTCAGCCTCATCTCTGAAAGTGGTTGCACCCATCTTGGGACACCCTCACTGCTCTCTTGAGTTATGTCCACTACCACCACTACTACCACCACTATCTTTAGTTGCACTAGCATCCATCTTGGGACACCTGCCAAGCACTGAAAGCACATACCAAGGTGAGGTACAGATAATCTGCAGAGAGATTACAAGATTATATGATAGAAACTACAATAACTCATATCTGAACTTCAAAAAGGAAGACATATAATCAACAAAAAGAAAAAAGAAAGAAAGTGCCCCAAACAAAGATACTACAATAATAGAATCCATTGACAGTGCAGTTAAAAAAATATCAAAGAAGAAGTTCGGATTGTACATATTTAAAATAATCTGTGAATTAAAGAATGACCTAAATTAGCAAACAAAGGCAACTACTGATCACACCAACAAAGAGAAAGGGAGCAAATACAGGTAGCAAAAGATTGCTTCAATGAAGAGACAGACATTCTGAAAAATCAATCAGACATTCAAAAAAACAATCAGAAATTCTTGAAATGAAGAAAACCATAACCCAAATAAAAAACTCAGTTGAAAATATTACCAACAGACTAGATTACTTGGAAGACAGAATCTTGGACAATGAAGACAAAATATGTGCTCTCAACAATAAAATTGTCCACACAGTGCAAATGGTAAGAAACCATGAACAGAACATTTAATAATTATGGGATAAAGATCAAAAGACCAAATCTAATATGTATCAGAATAGAAAAAGGCACAGAGTATAAAACCAAAGAAATGTACAATCTCTTCAATGAAATAATATCAGAAAATAACCCAAACATGAGGAATGAATTGGAAACCAAATACAAGAGGCTTACAGGACACCAAATGTACAAAATCACAACAGATCTACACCAAGACACTTTATAATGAAAATGCCTAGCATAGGAAATAAGGATAAAATTTTAAAGGCTACAAGAGATAGGAATCAGATTACATATAGAGAGAGATCAATTCACATCTCAGCAGATTTTTCAGCCCAAACCCTCAAAACCAAAAGATCCTGGAACAACATATACCAAGGTCTGAATGAAAATGGATGCCAGCCAAGAATCTTATACCCAGCAAAATTAAGCTTCAGATGATAATAAAATAAAAATCTTTAATGATAAAAGTAAATTAAAAGAATTTACAGAGAGAAAGCCTGCAATACAGAACATTCCTGGCAAAGTATTCCATCAGGAGGAAATGAACCAACAATGAAAATCTGCAAGGAGAGGAACTACTCTAAAGGAAAAGCTAATTAAAGGAGAGATCAAGTTAAAAACCAAAAAATAAACAAAAAAAAAACAAGGAAGACAAATCATATTACAATAATAATCCTGAAAGTGAATAACCTAAACTCATCAATTGAAATACATAGACTGACAGATTGAATTTTTAAAAAAGAGCCAACAATATGCTGCCTTGAAGAGATTCATCTCACAGGGAAGGACATCCACAGACTGAAGGTGAAGGGGTGGGAAAAATACATGTCACTCACATAGACCACATAAACAAGCAGAAGTTTCCATCCTCAGATAAAATGGACTTCAAACCAAAGTTAGTGAAAAGGGATAAAGAAGGACATTTCATTCTACTTAAGGGAATCATACATCAACAAAACATAACAAGTATGAATATCTATTTCCCAAACAATGGGGCATCAATATCTATCAAACAAATGCTTCCCAACTTAAAAAAATAAATAGACCACAACACAATAATACAGGTGACTTTAACACCTCTCTAACCACTGGGTAGATCATCCAAACAAATACTAAGCAAAGAAACTATAGAACTCAATAAAACACTCAATAATTTAGACAACAGACATATAGTATACTCCATCCATCAACAAGTAAATATACTTTTTTCTCAGCAGCACATGAATCCTTCTCCAAAATAGACCATATGTCATACCACAAAGCAAGTCTTAGCTAATTTAAAAAAATAGAAATACTACATGGTATCCTATCTGGCCATAATGTAATGAAATTAGAAATCAATGATAAAATAAAAAATAGAAGCTACTCCAACACCTAGAGGCTAAATAATAAGCTACTGAATGATCCATGAGTAACAGAAGATATCAGGGAGGAGATTAAAAAAATTCTTAGAGGTAAACAAAAACTTTGATACAACACATCAAAATCTCTGGGACACTAGGAAGGCAGTGCTAAGAGGAAAGTTAATTACATTTAGCTCATTCACTAAAAGAAGAAAAAGTCAATGAATAAATGACCTAACATTACATCTCAAATCCCTAGAAAAAGAAGAACAAACCAACTTCAAAAGTAGTAGAAGAGAGGAAATAATTAAAATCAAGGTGGAAATCAATGAAATTGAAACAAAAGAAACAATTCAAAAAATTAACAAAACAAAAAGCTGGTTCTTTGAAAAAATAACTAAAATTGGTAAGCCTTTAGCCACCCTAATGACAAGAAGGAGAGAGAAAATTCAAATTACTAAAATTTGTGATGAAAAAGGAAATATCATGATAGATTTTATTGAAATACAGAAGACAATTAGAAACTATTTTGAAAATTTATACTCCAGTAAAATAGAAAACCTTGAAGACATTGACAAATTCCTAGAGGCATATGAGTGCATTAGCCCATTTATTAATTGGGTTTTTATTTTATTTTATTTTTGGTGTTAAGTTTTTTTGAATTCTTTATATATCCTGGAGATTAGTGCTCTCTTTTATGTGCATGTGACCTCACAAGAACAAGATAGAAGCAAAAATGCTTATTTTGGCTCACGGTTTTAGAGGGTCAGTCTATGGTTACAAATAAGGCAGAACATCATGGCAGAAGAGCATAGTGGAAGAAAACAGCTTGGACATGGCAACCAGAAAGCAGAGACAGCTCTGCTCATCAAGAACAAAACATAAATCCCAAAGGAACACCCCCAATGACCTTCTTCCTCGAGCCATAGCTTACCTTCCTATGTTAGTGCACACTCAATCCATATCAGTGATTAATGAACTGATTATATTATAGCTCTCATAATTGAATCATTTTATATCTGAAAACCCTTGGCTTGTCTCATTCATAAACTTTTAGGGAACCCCTCACATCTAAATCAAAACATTCCCCAATTGGCCTCCAAAAGCTCATGCCCTTTCACTGTGTAAAATACATTTACTCCAATTCCAAGAATTTGGTTGTTTTAACACATTCAGTATTATCAAAAAGTCCAAGTCCAAAGCCTCTGAGACTCAAAGGCCAACATGTGGAGCCAGGCTCTATAAAATAACAAGAAAGTTTTATATATCTGATATATATTATCACAAAATAAACATTCCCATTGTACAAAGCAGAAACAGAGGCATAGAAAGACAGAATAGAACCAAAACAAAACCCAGCTGGGCAAACAAATCCTATAGCTTCAAGTCTAGCTTCTAGGGCATGTGGCATCAAATTGTTTTCTCTAAAGCGTTTTTGTAGCTTCACCCTTATGGCCTTGTTGGTTGAAGTCCATATGGCCTCTCTCTTCATTTGTCTCTGCCCATCTTCTATGGCTTTCCTTGGTAGATGTTTCATGTCAGCAGCATTTTTTATGCTCAGGGGTTTCCACTATAGCTTCAGCTTCATGCTCACATCTACATGCATTGCCTTTTCAGGGTCAGTATGCATATAATCTGACCTGCTCCCCTTTGCATGACCTCCCAGATCTTCCTTTACAATATTTGTGGAAGCCTCCAAGATCCCCTAATTCTAGCATTTTGCATTAATGCAGTAACAGCAACAGATGGTTGACATCAAGGTTTCTCCCCATCTGGACCAGTAACCAACCCTCCAAGGACCATGGATATGGCACTCTCTCTGTCTGTATCATTCTGCACATTGAAATATCTTCCTAGCCCTTTGTGCAAGCACGGTTCTCCTATGGTCTCTTCTCAAAGGAATTTTTACTTTTACACCCTTAAGCCTGAGATGGGTGTGGTCTTCCCAATTCCAGAGAAGTCCTCTAACCATTTTTCCTATTATCCCTTTTTAAAGTACTTAGCATGATTTTCTCCAGTTTAATCTACTGACCAGCAAGTGACATAATTTAGTTCTTCTTTAAGGCAGAATGAATGTTCTGTATATTTACCACATTTTCTTTATCCATTTGTCCATTGAGGGATATCTAGGCTGTTTCCATAACTTGGTACTTGTGAATTGCACTATTATCAACACCAGTATGCATGTATCACCACAGTATACTTATGTTAGTTCTTTTGAGTAAATACCAAAGAGTGGAAACCTGGGTCATATGATGGTTCTATTGCTGACTTTTGTAGAACTCCACACTGATTTACAAAGTGGTTGTACCAATTTTCAGTCTCACCAAGAATGTATGAGTGTACCTTTCCCCTGATATCATCCAAAGCAATTATTGTTATTTGTATTCATGACGATTGAAATTATAAGTGGAGTGTGATGAAATTTCAGTGTAACTTTGATTGGCAGTTCCCTGATCATGAGGGATGTTGAATATTTTTTTCATATATTTGTTGATCATTTAAATTTCTTCTTTTGAGAAATGTCTGTTTAGTTTATTTTCTCATTTAACAATTGGGTTGTCTGTTGGGTGTTAAGAATGTTTTTGAGTTCTTTATATACTCTGGATATTAATCTCCTATCAGAAGAGTAGCTGGAAAATATTTTCTACAATTCTTTATGCTGTTCATTTTCCTGTTTTCTTTGCTGTAAAGAAGCGTTTTAATTTGATGCCCTTCCACTTATTGATTCTTGGTTTTGATTCTTGAACTTTAGATATCTATTCAGGAAGTTAGTACCTGTGCCAATATGTTAGAATCCTGACCTTATGTTTTCTTCTAGCCATTCCAGGGTTTTTGCTCTGATTCCTATATCATTGATCTCTTTGAGTTTATTTTTTGTGGAGGATGAGTGATACTAATCAATTTTTATTCTTCTACATATGGATATTCAGTTTTCTCAGCACCATTTCTTAAAAAGAATATCTTTTCTCCATCATTTGTTTTTGGCATCTTTGTCAAGTACCAGATGATTGTTTCTTTGTGGATTTCTCCCTGTCTTTTATTTTGTATCATTGGTCTTCATGTTTGGTTTTTACCAATACCATGCTATTTTCATTACTAAAACTTTGCAGTATAATTTGAGATCAGATATTATAATGCTTCCAAAATTGTCGATTGCTCAGTACTGCTTTGGATAGTCTAGGTCTTTTGTTTCTCCATATAATTTTAGGACTGATTTTCCGAGTTCTGTTAAGAATATCATTTGTATCTTGATCAGGATTGCATTAAATCTGTAGGTCATTTTTGTTAATATAGCCATTTTAATAATATTAATTCTATCCAAAAACATCAGTGTTTTTTCCATCTTCTATGGTTCTCTTCAATATCTTTCTTTGGCACTGTGATTTTTAGTGTAGAGATCTGCACTTCCTTGGAAAGATTGATTCCTAGTCATTTTGAGTTTTTCAGGCTATTGTGACTGGAATTGCTATCCTGAAATCTTTCTCAGATGATTCAATATTAGGATACAGGAAAGCTATTGATTTTTGTATGTTAATCCTGTATACTGCTCTATTCATGATTTTTTACAATCAGTTCCACATGTCAGGGATTGAACTCAGGGGCACTCAACCACTGAACCACACCCCTAGCCCTATTTTGTATTTTATTTAGAGAGAGGGTCTCAAAGAGTTGCTTAGTTCCTTGCTTTTGCTGAAGCTGGCTTTGAACTCAAGATCCTCTTGCCTCAGCTTCCAGAGCCACTGAGATTACAGGTGTGTGCCACTGAGCCTGGCCTTAGAAATTACTTCTAAGTATAAAATTATGTCATCTGAGCTTATTTTCTTCTCAGAAAGTGACTGTTTTACAATGATACTTACTTTTCTTAAATTGATAGAAGAGAACCATTTGTCTCATAGGAGGGGAGATTTCCCACCCCCACTGGATGCTATGCATGTCTGTTGCTTTTATTAATTCTCTTTCTGCTGTAGAAATTGATATTCTTGGTATTCACCTGTCTGCTAGCCCTATGAAAATTTCCCACAGTCTTCCTAATTCAGTTTTTCTCTATAGAGCTGATGTTTTCATTCATGCTTGCAGAGCTGCTACAATATTGTGTGTTCTTCTGATTTTTCATTTTGCTTATTATCAGTACTTCCATCTTAACTATACTAAATGTTTTACTCCATATCATGCTCTTATTTGAGTCTTTGAAATTTTGATTGGACAATCTTAGAAAACTAGGTAAAGTCAATGTTACTTTTTCCAGGAAATATGCCTATTGAGCTAGCTCTTCCTCTAAATGTTGATTACACATTATTGAACATCCTATAGTCCACCTGGAGAGTATACAAGACCCATAAAATGAATTCTTGCCTATGGATATGTTATCAAATTTTCTATTTTATATGTAATTCATGTGTTAGAGTTCTTACATGTTTTCACATCTCCTTTGGTCAATATTTAAAATTAACTCTTGATGATGTCAATTCTGTGTCAAATAATACCCTCAATCCTAACTCAACATTAGTTGTTCTTATCAAGTACTTTATATTTCTCCACTTCCAATATATGGGAGCTCTATTGAGGCAGACCCTTATCTTCAGAATTCACATTATCCCTACACTCTCCTCAATTCTAAATAAACAGTTAATTCCTAAATGCTTTGTCTTCATATTTGTGGTGGTGTGTTTTTCAATTTATATCTTAAGTGCAGGGTAAATTCATGGTGAATTTATTCTTGTAACTTTTTTCTACTTACCTGTTGTTTCACATGTGGAATACATTTGTCTTTACAATTCATTCTGTTTTGTTTACTCTATTTGTTGCCATATTAGCTTTTGCACATTCTCCAGTTCTTAATAAGTGTGTTTGAAATCTTAAGTCCAAGGAAATTTTTTATCAGAAGACGACGACTGCGTATTCTTCATATAACTTATTTTATCTTCCAAGATATGGTCCTAATTTGCCTATTTCTGTCAATTGTGATATGTGTGTCTACAAATAAGAGTAAACTCAATTACCAGAGCTTAAAATTTTGAGTTTAGCTATCATACATACATGGAAGACTTGTGGTGTGTTGGACAAGTGTTAGTTCAGTAGACCAGAAAATTCAGAAACTTGGGTGACTTTCATTTTCCTTCACCATATGTTACGACTTGCATATGGTATTTCCCATCCAAAATTTATTTTGAATGTTGTTCTCCAATGTAACAGTGTTGAGAGGTGCTGGGAAAAAATAAACCTCTCTTCTTTATGAATCACTCAGTTTCTGATAGTCTCTTACAGCAAAAGAAATTGAACTAAAACATTGTACTTAACAAGCTAGCTTTTATATTCAGGCTTAAATCTTGCATTCTCAAATGATTTCTGTCTTACCTACACTATGTGACTATTTTTTGAGCAAAAAGAAGGAAAGAGAAGTGGTACCAACAAACTTTTGCTTGTACTTTATTGATAAGAAATATGTTGCATGTCCTTCCTAGTTGCAAAAATGATGGTGAACAGAATCCTTTTGCCACAGGGTGTAAGAGAATAGAAAATGGAGATTTTTTCAATTAATCTATAGGATACCATACCACACAGTTTTTTTTTATTATGTTTTATTTTTATTTCTCTATTGGCTTAAATTTAAATTCATATGATTTCTTTTGAAATTATCATAATCCAGGCCCAGGGCCAAACACTTACCTTCTCTCTCCAGGGATCCACTCTCTTTCCTTCTCCCTGAGGACTGTCATTCCCTTTTACTTGGAGAATGTTATTTTCTGTATCCTTCAAGAAGTAGTTTTTTAAAAGTGAGCAAACACGAGTAGAGGAAACCGCCAACAAAACACCAACACATTTCTGAAATACAGAGTAGGAGGAAGGGACATAACTCAGCAGAAAGGATCAAGCTGTAGATTATATGTCAGAAGAAGTTTACTTAGTATGGGAAAGCCAATCTGTGTACCTAAAAATATCCATATGATTCAGGATTTAGAAGCTCCACATGTCAAAATAAGGGAAATTGAGGCAGAAAATAGAAGCCACTCTGTATACTCAGGTACCCTCTACAACCACTTGGAACAATTAACTATTTTCCTCTCATAGAAACAGGGGTTTACTCTCTAGAGAAACTGAAGCTAAGAGGTCATGTAATCCATTTTATCTTATTTTATTTTTTAAAGTTATTTATTTATTTATTCTCTTTAGGTTTACATGATAGCAGAGTGCATTTTGATTCATTGTACACAGATGGAGTGCAACTTTTCATTTCTCTGGTTGTATGTGATGTAGAATCACAACATACATGCAGCCATACATAAAACTAGGGCTATGATGTTCATCATATTCCACCATCTTTACTGTCTCCCTGCCCCCTCCCCCCTTCCACCCCTGTGACCAGAGTTCCTCCATTCTTCCCATGTCCACCCCCACATTGTGGATCAGCATTCATTTATCAAAGAGAATATTCGGCATTTGGTTTTCTGAGATTGGCTTACTTCACTTAGCATGATATTCTCTAACTCAATCCATTTACCTGCAAATGCCATAATTCTGTTCTCTCTATTGCTGAGTAATATTCCATTGTGCATATATACCATAGTTTCTTTATCCATTCATCTATCAAAGAGCATCTAAATTGGTTCCACAGTCTACCTATTGTGAATTGAGCTGCTATAAACATTGAAGTGTTTGTGTCACTGCAGTATGCTGTTTTTAAGTCTTCTGGGTATAGAGCAAGAAGTGGGATAACTGGGTCAAACGGTGGTTACATTCCAAGTTTTCCAAGGAATCTCCATACTGCTTTCCACATTGGTTGTACCAATTTGCAGTCCCACCAGCAATGTATAAGTGTGCCTTTTCCCCCACAACCTCGCCAACATTTATTGTTGTTTGTATTCTTGATAATTGCCACTCTGACTGGCATGAGATAAAATCTTAGGGTACTTTTGATTTGCATTTCTCTAATGGCTAGGGATGTTGAACATTTTTTCATATCTCTGTTGATCAATTGTGTATATCTTCTGTGAAGTTTCTATTCAGCTCCACTTATTGATTGGGTTGTTTGTTTTGGGGTGTTAAGTTTTTTTATTTCTTTATATGTCCTGGAGATTAGTGCTCTATCAGACGTGCATGTGGCAAAGATTTGTTCCTAGAATGTTGGCTCTCTGTTCACTTCATTGGTTGTTTCTTTTGCTGAGAAGCAGCTTTTTAGTTTGAATCCATTCCATTAATTGATTCTTGATTTTACTTCTTCTGCCACAGGAGTCTTCTTAAGGAAGTAAGGTCCTAATCTGACATGATAAAGATTTGGGCCTATTTTTTCTTCTATTAGCCATTGGGTCTTTGGTCTGATTCCCAGATGCTTGATCCACTTTGAGTTGAATTTTGTGCATGGTGAGAGATAGGGATTTAGTTTCATTTTGCTGCATATGGATTTCCAGTTTTCCCAGCACCATTTGTTACACAGGCTATTTTTTCTCCAGTGTATGTGTTTGGCTCCTTAGTCTAGTATAAGAAAACTATATTTAAGTGGGTTCATCTCTGTGTCTTCTATTCTATACCATTGGTCTTTATGTCTATTTTTGTGCCAGTACCATGTCGTTTTTGTTACTATAGCTTTGTAGTATAATTTAAGGTCTGGTATTGCTTTACTCTTCTTGCTAAGAATTGCTTTGGCTATCCTGGGTCTGTTATTCTTCCAAATGAACTTCATGATTGCCTTTTCTATTTCTATAAGGAATGATTTTGGGATTTTAATTGGAATCACATTGAATCTATATAGTGATTTGGGTAGTATGGCCATTTTGACAGTATTGATTCTGCCTATCCAGGAGCATGGGAGATTTTTTCATCTTCTGAGGTCTTCTTCAATTTCTTTCTTCAGTGTCTTGTAGTTTTCATTGTAGAGGTCTTTCTTCTCTTTTGTTAAATTGATTCCCAAGTATTTTATTTTATTTTTTGAGGCTATTGTGAATGCAACAGTTTTCCTAATTTCTCTTTCAGAGGGTTTATCACTGATGTATAGAAATGCAATTGATTTATGGGTGTTGATTTTATATCCTGCTCCTTTTTTTTTTTTTTTTTTTTTTTTTTTTTGGTACTGGAGATTGAACTCAGGGGCACTCCACCATTGAGCCATGTCCCCATCCCTATTTTGTGTTTTATGTAGAGACAGGTCTCACTGAGTTGCTTAGCACCTCGCCGTTGCTGAGGCTGGCTTTGGACCCGCGATTCTTCTGTCTCAGCCTCCCTAAATGCTGGGATTACAGGCTTGCACCACCATGCCTGACATTATATCTTGCTACTTTGCTGAAATCATTTATTAATTCTAGAAGTTTTATAGTAGAATTTTTTGGATCCTCTAAGTATAGAATCATATCATCCGCAAATAATGATAGTTTGAGTCTTTCTTTTCCTATTTGTATCCATTTAATTTCTTTTGTCTGTCTAATTACTCTGGCTAGTGTTTCAAGGACTATGTTGAATAGCAGTGGTGAAAGAGGGCATCTCTGTCTTGTTCCCATTTTTAGAGGGAATGCTTCCAATTTTTGTCCATTTAGGATGATGTTGGCCTTGGGTTTAGCATAGATAGCTTTTACAAAGTTGAGGTATGTTTCTACTATCCCAAGGTTTTCCTAATGTTTTGAACCTAAAAGTGTGCTGTATTTTGTCAAATGCTTTCTCTGCATCAAATGATAAAATCATATGACTCTTACCTTTAAGCCTATTGATGTGATGGATCACGTTAATTGATTTCTGTATGTTGAACCAACCTTACAGCTCTGGAATGAACTCCACTTGATCATGGTGCACTATTTTTTGATATTTTTTGTATGTGCTTTTCCAGAATTTTATTAAGAATTGTTGCATCTATGTTCATCAGGGATATTGGTCTGAAATTTTCTTTCTTTGATGTGTCTCTGTCTGGTTTTGGAATCAGGTGATACTCACCTCCTAGAATGTGTTTCTAATTCATGAAATAGTTTGAGGAGTATTGGTATTAATTGTTTTTTGAAGATGTTGTAGAACTTGGCTGAGAATCCATCTGGACCTGGGCTTTCCTTGGTTGGCAGGCTCTTAATGTCATCTTCTATTTCCTTGCTTGAAATTGATCTTTTTAAGTTGCATATGACCTCTTGGTTCAGTTTGGGTAGGTCATATACCTCTAGAAATTTGTTGATGTCTTCAGGGTTTTCTATTTTACTGGAGTATAAATTTTCAAAATAGTTTCTAATTACCCTCTGTATTTCAGTAGTGTCTGTCATGATATTTCCTTATTCATCTCGAATTTTAGTAATTTGGGTTTTCTCCCTCCTCCTTTTCGTTAGGGTGGCTAAGAGTTTGTCAATTTTGTTTATTTTTTCAAAGAACCAGCTTTTTTTTTTTTTTTTTAATTTTAATTTTTATTT
>PVHX01021948.1:0-28708 GCA_004024805.1 Geosciurus inauris | reverse complement strand
TCATTCACTCACTCACTCCCCCACTCACTCACTCACTCACTCACTCATTCATGAGCCCACTCACTGCCCACTGTCCTCTCCAGACTGGTTCCTGCTGGGCACCATGTGGGACAGGCCATGGTAAGTGGAGATTTTCAGACCATGTCTAACTCTTGCCACAGCTGGCAAGGGAGGAAGAAAAAGGGAAGAATCAGAGAAACTCTGCCACCCTCCAAACCTTGCAACGCCAGTCCCAATCAGAGGGAGTGAGCCTCCTGTCACAGGAAGGAATCAAAAAGAATCTGCAGGTGGGGTTCAGGATGCTGCAAAGGGAGCTGGCTGGCCCCCCTTGTAGCAGCAAGTTCGGGGGACCAGGTCTGCACTGTGGAATGGAGTCTGCTTTTCCTCCTCCCAGTTGCAAGGATTTGTAAGCAGGTGGTGGACCAGCCTAGGAGGTGGGAGCTTGAACTGAGGCACAGGCATTACTGAAGACAGCCCTCCACCCTGCCTTGGTGGGTTTGCAAGACTCAAACATAGTTTGGAACCTGTATGACTAGTTCTGATAGAAGGTCCCTCCCCAGCCACCTGTTTCTGGAGAGGGTCTGAAACCAGCAGGATTCTTGGGCAGTGAGCAAATTGTAGACAGTCCTCCTGGGGCAGTCATGGTCCCTTTGAGGCGGGGAGATCTCCTGCAGCTCTTGTGGTGATAAACACAGTTGTGTCCTCAGGTGCAATGGACACTGAGTATCCAGCTCCCTCCTGGGGCAGGTGGTCCAGCAACCGACCCAGAGGTGCCTTTGGGACATGTGGCAGTCGTGATGCCTACATAGGGCAAGGAGACACCCAGAGACCCCACCAGGGATGCTAGACAGCAGGACTCTAGGGCCCAGGAGGCTGATGGCCTGGAGCCACACCCCCATGTAGGCAAGGGCTGGGTGGCATGCTGGTGACACTGGCCCCAGCTCCAGCCAGCTCTGCCTCCCACCATGTGTCCTGGCAGAGCCTTCCTGTCCCCAGCCTTGGCTCCGTGGCCATGCAATGGGGAAGAGAAACAGCTCCTGGTGAGAATGTCTGTGACACTTGTGCACTCAGATCTGCGGAGGCTGGGTGAGGAGGCCAACCAGATTGCCCTTGCTGCAGGGCCCTGCCTCTACCAGGTGCGCCTCAAACTCTGCCTGGGTCCCTGCTGGAAAAAAAGGGTGAACACGCTGAGACTTAATTAGAACAAGTTCTCTGCTTGGTTTTGGCAAAGTAAAGGAATCACCCTGCTGTACGTGTGGTGGGCCTGGGACTGGTCTGAGCTCCTGTCACAGCCCCCCTCTCTGCCCGCAGCCCCCTCTCTGCCCGCAGCCCCCTCTCTGCCCAGCCTGAGTTTCTTAGTGGAACAGGCTCCAGGGGCCAACCTTGGCAGCCCGCCTAGGTGCCCTGACTCCCTTGACTATGAGGCCTGGCTGGCGCCATCTTGACTGTGAATCAGTATTGACCAGCGCCAGAGTTGCCCGAGGGGCCAGCGGAGTCCTAGGCACAGCGTTCATGTGCCTGCCACACCCTGAAGGACTGAAACCACCCTGGCTCCAAGCAAGGTTCTCACATTTACCTTAGGAGACATTCGCTAGTGGGTTCTGGGGGCAGGGACCTTGGGATTGAGACCTACCAGCCGAGCATGCTGCTGTTTGCCACGCTGCAGGCACGCGGGGCCAAGGTCGGGGGCCTCCCCACCTCGGGCATCTCCCACACAAGTCTACTGGCGTTTTCAATCCAGGGTTTGACTTGGGGAGGGTCCGGCTGGGGAAAGAGCCACATCATACACCCACGTTGTGGTTCACACACGGGCAGCCCGGAACTCAGATGGACCTGACCCATGGCAGGGATAGTGAATAAACCCAAGGGGCTCAGAAGCCTCCAGAGCTGCCTAGCTCCACACGCTCTAGTGGCTTCTGCAAGGCCACGGGGACCGTAGTGGGCTCAGGGGACCTGCTACCTCTCCATTTTGGAGGCTGGAGGTCCCCACGAATGCATCGCGGGTGGCTCCTCCTGAGTCAGCCTCTCCGTTGTCCTGACCTGGCCGACCCCCTGTGTGTCTGTGTCCTGGTGGAGTCTTCCTTTGACAGATGGTCCTGTTGGATTAAGGGTCACACCCAGGGCCTCCCTTTATCCCAGTCACCTCTTTCAAAGCCACATCTCCACATCCAGTCAGGCTCTGAGGTCCTGGAGGGCAGGACTTCTCCAAGGAGCCCTGGGGAACATTGCTCAGCCCACAGCAGCATCTCTCTGACCACCCCGGTTGTGATGACGGGGGCAGTCATCCTCAGGAGCTCAGAGCCTTGCCACTTTCAGGACTCCAGTCACCCTCCGACCTTTGGCAGGGACCTGCTCGTGCCCAGAGGGCGGTGCAGAAAAGACATGTCCCCTGCTTAGTGTTTTCTAGGCCTCCTGCCCACAGTGAGACAACGAGGTGGAGGGGTACTCCTGGAACTGGATTTTAGTGCACCCCCACTTCGAGCTTCTGGTGCAGCACCTGACCTTGGGTTGCCCTTCTGTGGGATGGGCATAACCAGAGTCCCCACGAGTTACACTGTGGCTGGGCTCTGGGTGTGTCCAGGGCAGAGCAAGGTTGCTGAGCATGCTGACTATTAGGACCAGTGACCTCATGGACCAGGAACCATGTCTGGACAGACAAGCCCTTCGTGCCCCCAGCCACAGCAGCACCAGAACAGGCCTGCGCAATGGGCACCTCAAGTCCCTCTTGCCTCCCCATTCAAGAGACTGCCTGCTGCCCAGGCCTCTTATGTAGGCTGTGGGGTGCTGGGCCTCCTGGCCACTGCCCGCTGAGCCTGCTGGGGCTGGTAACCTGCTGGGGCCCAGGCCCCTGGCTCCTCTTGAGATCACCTGCTTTGGGGAAGGATAGAGCTGCTGCCAGCAGGCAGGTTGCCTGTTACTGAGGCCTGACAGCTGTGGTTATGTGACGAAAAGGGACCTCATGTGCGTGGACTCTCCAGGGGACAGTCACCTTGTGCAGTGTCCAGGCACTCTGTCTGAGGGCAACAGGGCCTGGGGGCTCTGGGCTTTTCCCAGGAAGGTGGCCTGGAGCCCACTAGGGCCGTGTCTGGGCTCCTGGCCCAGCATGGCAGGATGAGCGCCCCTTTTGGACCTGGCTGGGTAGCACTTTCCCTGAGCTGGAAAATCCACCTGGTGTGTGGCTGTGGGGGTGGTAGCCTGAGTCCTGGGCCGAGGGGATGTGGGCAGGAGTGTGCGGGCCAGCCGAGGGAGGTACCGGCCTGGGTCTAGCTCAGCTCCAACTGTGAGCCTCGGTCCTTGGTCCCCGTGCACGGCTGCCGCACCAGAGTGCAGAGCACCAGAGATCTCCTGAGTGCTCCCTAGGCAGCTGTCCACTCCCAGGAAACCAGGGTCCTTCTGCAGAGGCTACAGTTCTCCCAACTAGCCCCTCCATGCTGCACCAGTGCCTCCAGGGAAGGCCAGGGCTGGGAGCTGTCCTGGCCCCCACCCGTCCTCCATCTGGCCCAGGCCCCAGGATCCCACCCCACCAGGCCAGCGCTAACAGCAGACCTGTTTTTCTCTAACCTGGAAGCCGCCCGTGGCCTGCCCGTGCCTGGGGAGCCAGCAGCTGCAGAGCTTGCTTCCCCGCGCACCCTGTGCTGAAGCCCTGGGAAGGTCCTGGTGAGCCGCCCAGCAGCCACCTCCGCATGTGGACCTGGGCATTCGTGGGAGTGAGATTCGCATCACATGGAGTCAACTTCCCAAAGAGAAGGGCTCAGGGCACCTCGTTCCTGGGCGGGTCTGCGACACGGCCCATGATCTTCTCTCCCTTTCACGTCTGAGTGATACTCCGAGTTTGTCCACCCATCCTAATGACACTTAGGGTGTTTCCTGTTGGGGCTGCTGCGGCCACCATGCTGGGGCCCCTCAGGCCTCTGGACACCTGCTTTAGTCCCCTGTGTCACGCCCTGCAGAGTGCTTGCACCTCCGTGTGGATCTCGGCTTCCGAAGCTGAGTCACTACCACAGGTGGGCCAGGGGGACTCAGCAGAGCCCTGGGGGCTGAGGAAGGGGAAGGACAAGGCCACCCCATGTCCCCAGTGAGCCTCCAGCTCTGCACCCTCACCCACCCTGGCCACCTTCCACATCTGAGTCCTCTATAAAATGTCTTCAGGACACAGTGTGCCTGGACAGCAGGGGACGCCCAGCCCACTATTCGCTGTGGACAGGGAGCATGAGCAGAGCTCCTACCTTCTGAGGACAGATTCCGCAGGGTAGAGGAGGTACAGAGGCCAGGTTGAGGGCACCAGTGGACCTGGGCCACCTGGAAGACATCTGGGGCCCTGGAGGAAAGAGCACACCCGAATAATAGTGAATTTGGAAGCTCAGGGGTTGGGACTTCATCAGGGGCCCCATGATTAACTGGCTCAGGGATCGGCTCCTCGGGGTCACTGCGGGCAGCATCTGAAGACGGTCTCTCCGGGGGCCACAGAGAAGCCCTGCTGGGAGGGAGATCTTGAACTCACCGTCATGTTTATTTCCTTGTGGGGTCCAGGGAGAGTGAGGTAGGGCGAGGATGTGCCTGGAGGGAAGATCTGCAGCCCCAGGCCCTGTCCCTGTGACTTTGCTTGGGAAGTGTCACCAGATTATGGAACATGGCAGCCTGGGTAGCCATGAGCCCAGTGACAGAGTCCTCTAAACAGAAGAGGAGGAGGGGATGAGAGGACCCAGGAGAGGCCCAGTGAAGATGGAGGCAGAGACCGGGGTGGCGTGGCCACAGCCGGGGATGCTAGGAGCCCCCAGGAGCTGGGGGGAAAGGACAGGCCCCCCAGGGGCCTCTGCCCACACCTGGGCCTTGGACTTCTCGCCTCCAGGATTGGGAGAGTGCATCTGTTGCTCCAAGCCAGCATGCGTGGCACTTGGCAGACAGGAACCCCAGGCAGAATCAGCAGTGCCGAGGCCTCTGCAAGTCCCCAGGCCCCAGGTCTGGAGCCAGGCAGGGAGAGGGGCCCTCGGCATCCAGTCCCTCCTGCCACCTATCTTTGGGGAGCCCACCACAGGCACCTGGAGGAAGTTGAGGGGCAGCATCTCCAGAGCTGAAAGGCCAGGCTGGCAGCCCAAACCTGGGCCTAGTCAGGATGGCCAGTCACCTTGGGTTGCCAGGGACCCTGTTGGTCTTAAGCCTGAGAGCCCCTTGTCCTTGGGGACCCCTCCAACTGACACTGGCTGGTTCACCCAGGACCATGCATGAGTGGTTCCCAGCCTGGAGGCCTCACCCCACCCCCACCCCCTTGCCCCTGGTCTCTCCCAGAGGCACCAGGGCCAGGACTTTGTGCCCGTGGCAGCTGGGATTCGTTGGTCCTAGCAGCTCAGGTTGGCATTGGGCCTGTGGGCCTTTGCAACAGGTGGAATGGGGACAGGTATGAGGGGACACGTGTGTGTAATCTCACCTGCTCCCTGGAGCACTGTCCACACAGGAGGGCATCCCAGGAAGCACGCCTGCTTGGGGTCTCTGTGTCCCCTCCTGCCATCTCTAACTTGGCCTCCAGCTAGTTCTCTTGCTGGCATGCAGGAAAGCTCCCCCCCAGGTGGGAATGCCATCTGTCTGCATGAGCTCTCTGACTCTGGGTTAAAACCCTTGGGAAGCTCCAGGAAAGAAAATGTGGCTTAGGTCTTCCAGTACTGGCCGAGATCCCGAATCTAACCCATGCGACCTACAAGGCAGGTCTCGATTCTCCCAGGCTCAGCAGGCGTCCTCAGGAGCTAAGCAGACCTGCCTTTGTGGCCTCCCTCCAGTCCTGAGGTGGGACACTGGGGCTGGTGGCCTGGTCCCGCAGTCAAGGGCCCTTTCCCCACATCCTGTCCTTGGGCACAATCAGAACTGGCTGTTGGGGTTTGGGGAACTCAGGAGGGAAGGCATTTACCCCAGATTTGGGAAATGTGTCAGGATCGGAGAAGCACAACCCTGAGCCATTGGCCACAGTGACATGGGGACAGGCTTGGCCACCGAGCCCTTCCCACACCTGGCTGAGGGCATGGGCTGAAATCTCAGGTCCACCACAGCTCCACTGTTCACTAGCACCTGTGGTCCACCAGGAGACTGTCCTCAAGCCTGGCCTGCTGCTTCCACCTGCTACCCAGGTGGCGCTGGGCACCCCTCCAAGCCTGTTCCAGAGCTCCCAGACCCAGCAGGTCACCTCTGATCTTCCCTGTACTCCTTCCATGCACCCAGCAGGCTGACCTTGCAGACGAGGAGTCTGGTGGAAAGGAACCCACCGGGAGCTGGATTTGAGTCCTGCCCAGGAGCTCAGGACTTGGCTGGGCCCCTGCCCAAGCCCCAGGCAGTGCCCATCCTCCACCTCTCCCGAGGGCTTGACCAGTGGCACTGGACCCCCTGCCCTGCTCTGGCCACTTGCTATGTCCTGCCACCCTGATGGCCCTCGGCAGGGGCACTTGGTGCTTACTTACCAGACTGAGTAAACAGTATGAGACAGTCCCTGGCATGGCCAGCCCTGGTCAGCAATGGGACCACCAGCAGCCATCTGCAGCTGGGTCCCTCCTCCCTCTGACACTGAAACTGGTTCTTTCTCCCAAGGCTGGGGGCAGGGTGCATTCTGCAGACTGAGCTTCACAGATTTAGAATAAAGGAGGATTCAGAGGGGGCTCTGGGGGCTTCATGCAAATGAGCCAGCTCAGGCGGCTTTGCACGCAGCAGGCACCACCGCGCAGGGAGCGGCCGCGCCCACACGCAGATCCAGATCCGCTGCCGCCCACGGGCCCTGCGGAATTAGCTCGCGAATGGGAGGAAGAGGTGACAGGACGCCCTTGCGAGGGGAGTCAGCCCTCCCAGAGTCTCACCTCCGCGGGAGCGCGGAGCAGGGGCGGCAGAGGCGAGAGACACCACGGAAATCAAAGTGTGTTTGTCTCCTCTAAGGCGGCAGCGCGGCCCCACTCCGCACGCACGTGGCTTCTCTGCCAGATGGGCGCAGGGCACCACCCCACTGCTCCCGCCTCTGCCCTTCTCCCAGGGACGCCGCATGGTGGCCTGGGGACAGGCCTGTGACATCCACTGGCTGGGCAAGGAGAGCAGGGGATGGTGTTTGGAGAGAGGAAGTGCTCCAGCCAGCTGCTTCCTGCTCAGGCTGCCTGGCTCCTGAGCTCTGGCCAAGCCTGGCAGGCCCTTGTGCCTGGACCCTGTGGAAGAGGCATTCAGTGCCCCCCCACGTGTACCCACCTGCTCTGAAGGGTGCCTCTGTCACCACACACCTGGCAGAGCCCCACCCAAGCATCCAAACCTGCCCGCTGGCCCTGCTCTGGGGCCTGGGGATGGGGAGCCAATGCCACTCGGGGCCTCTGCATTGTCCTCTTCGTGAAAACCTGCCCAGAGCCGAGGGCCACAGGAGGCACCACCCGGGCATGATCCTTGGGAAGAGAGCCCAGGAGGAGTCTGCTCCAAAGCCTCCTCTAGCCACCTGACTCGGCAAGCGCCTTCCCCTCCCAGAGTCAGGCGCCTGCGGAGAGCAGCGGGCTCTGCCCAGGGCTGGAGTCTCAGTCAAGAGGGGGTCATGGCCAGGTCACTGACCTGGAGGCCATGGCCCCTTGTCTATTAAATCGGGCAGGGACTTCACCAGTCCTGGAGCCAGAACGCACCAGTGGACAGGTGCCCTCCCCACTACCACATGTGACCACCACCACTGTGGTGGCTCCCCTCTCTTCCTCCTCTTCCAGCTCAGCCTGGACTCTGGGGGCTCAGGGGCCCTTGCTGAGCTGGTGAGGGGTGTCAGTCTCCTGTGGGCAGGGTTCCTCTTTCTAACAGACCTGCCTTCCCCAGTGGGGACATTTCCTACAATCTAGAGACCTTTTGCTGGCAGAGAATTGGCAGCTGGGGTGGCCTCTGCTACCTGCCTCCCCTCTTCCTCAGACTCCACTAGCTTTGGGGATCAACAAGGCTGTCATTGCTGAAGCTCATCTGCTACAGGATAGTTTCTTTGCATCTGCAGAATGTTCCAGAATGTGGCAGCTTTGGGATAAGGATCCCTGGGTTCTGGAGTGAAGCTGGCCTGACTTATATGGAGGTGGGGTGGGGTTCACCCAGGGATAGGAACCACAGATGACTTAGAAACCAGCTCTCACACAGTGGAGTGGGTGATGGAAAGGACCTGACAGGGACCCTGAATGTTTCTCACTGCTCTGTCTGAAAACAACACCATGTTGCTTCATATCAATGGGGCCAGCAGGTTCTCCTAGCCTGTGGGGGTCACCTTGTGGTTATTGCTGAGCTGTGTCCCAGCAGGTGAAGAGACCATAGCAGAGTGCTCACTATTTTGGGGGTCTACAAAGAGCCATCTATGCTTGTGAACAATGTGCACTTCAGCTGAAGTACTGGGAGTGGAACCTCCAGGCCACAGAGTAGTTTCCTGGAGGTGACTGTAGGATGCAGACTCCTGCAGGAGATAAGGCTCTGCTGTCCACATCCTTGACAGCCCTTGATATTTCTCTCTCTTGAATGTGGTCATGTTGGCTGGTGGTGCACTTTTTAGAAAAGAGATCTTGGAACAGTTTCTTGATAACTCAAGATCACAGTCCTCAACATAGTCACTGTTGTAAATTAAATATCTCTGCGGTACGAGAGTCGGTGGGCAGCCCTCCCTTATTATGTGCTCAGGCCCACTTTCACAGCAACTCTACCTGTGTGACCCCATCCCAAAGGACAAATGGAGCTGCCTGGGCTCCTGAGATCCCATCATGCTCTACTACCTGTCAGCGTCCCTATGCATTGCTGCCAGCGACCCCCTATAGTTCTGCCCCTGAGCAGTGTGAGAGGGAACAGTGATGACACTGAACCTCCTGCCCTTGCTTCTGCCCAGCCCAGGCCCTCAGTGAGCCTCATCTGGAAGAGCTCGGGAACTTGCTCCTTCACCCAGAGAGAGCCCTGGCTGTACCTCTGTTCACTCACTATTTGTCAATCTGTCAGATACTCATTGAGCATCTGGTCTGTGTGCGGGATGGTCTAGGTGATGGGTACAGGTCATGGACAGTCATGGCTTGACCTTGCTGAGCTCATAAGGCCACCCAGGAGCACCCCGTTCATGCTGCAGTGGGGCTGCTCTTCCCTGCCCCACGCACACCGCAAGTGTGTGTTCTCCTGAGATGCGCATGATCAACATGGATCACCAGTGTGATTGCCCACCCTGGCTCGCCTGGGACTGAGGATCTTCCCAGGACGTGGGACTTGCAGTGTTGAAACTGGAAACATCCCACTTAGGGAGGCTGAGACAAGAGAATCACAAGTTCAAAACCAGCCTTGGCATGGCCAGGCGCTAAGCACCTCAGTGAGACCCTGCCTCTACATAAAACACAAAACAGGGCTGGGGGTGTGGCTCAGTGGTCGAGTGCCCCTGAGTTCAATCCTTGATACCAAAAAACAAAAACAAAACTGGAAATATCCAGGAAAATCAGGATGAGTTGAGCTCCCTACTTATCACCAGGATTCATTTGTGAGGAAGCTGTGCTTGGATCTGGGACAAGTGGCTCTGCCTGCCTCTGGATTGCTCAGGCCTACCTCATGTGGCTCTTGATCACTCACTCAGATCCAGTGAGAAAGAGCAGACTGGAGCAGTCTAGGTGACTTCCTGGAGTAGGGTGAAGGAGTGAAGGAAAATGCTATTTATCTGAATCAACAGGGTTGAGGGATGAGCTCACAGAGTCTATTCAGAGACAAGACTTGGTGGAAACATCTTGAGGAGGTGAAGCTTCCTCAGGAAACTTCCCTGGCCACAGTGCAGGTTGGATTCCTATACTGGATCCTTAGGTCCCTGCACTTGTCTTGTGGGATCCTCTCCTGCTATACTCAGAGGACAGAGGTGGGTCTCTCTCCTTCTCCTTTAAAGCCCATCACCTGATACCTAATGGGCACCAAATGGATGGAAGGATAGATGGAGGATGGAGGATGGACATATGGATGGATTGCAGCTCAGGTAGGTTAATGGATGGGTGAGATGATGGATGATGGATAGATGGGAAGACAGATGGATTGGTGGGTGGATGGCTAGGTGGGTGAAGGGATGAATGGAATGTGTGTCATCCCTGTCCAGCAAGCCAATTCCTTACTGTTGAGACAGGGGATAAGTCCTGTTTCCGTAGCTAAATGATTCTAGGAGATGTGTGCTGAGTAGTTGCTACTATCCAAATATCATGCTGAGCACTGGGTCCACTCACGTCCTCCACGCTCTTAAGCACCATTCTTGGGGAGGTGAGTATAGATGGGCTGCAAAGCACGGAGGCCAAAGACTTTTCCAAGGCTGTATGCATAAGTGCTGGGGAGACAGATGGACATGCAGGGTGCTGAGCTAGATACCCTGCTCCTCTCTCTGTCCAAGACCCAGACACCAGGCACATCTCAGGGTGACCCCCTCAACACTCCCTGGTGAAGACTTGAGCTGCTAGAGCCAGGTCCGCCAGGCCTCTCCCCACCTTCACCCACCCCTCCACAATTAGCACACAAGCTCCTTGGAAAACCTGAGTGGCTCCAGGAACTGGGGGAGAAGGGAGGTGAGGCCCCTCTTAGGAGGTGATGCAGGGGATGCCAGGTCCACATTAGTCCCGTGGGGGGGGGGAGGGACATCCACACGCTTATGTCAGACGGCAAGTGGCAAAGGTGATAGCCCTTCTGAGTAGAGTCCAAATGCCCCTCCGCCTAGAAACAGGTATGACCACTGCTGAGTGGAGCTGACCCAGGCCTGTCCCTGCCAGCCCCTGCTTGGTGTCACCCAGCACCTGTCCCTCCTGCCTCAGGTCCTCTGGGCAGGACAGACCCTCAAACCAGGGTTCAAGCCCTCCCACAAGGGCTGGGACCTCGACGGCCACTACTTTCATGATTATGACTAAAGGGGGAACAAGTGCCAGCATGTCAGGGGACCCAGGCAAAGCCCGCTAAGGCGATGTCACTGTCCCTTACATCCAGCCCCAGACAGGTTGTGGACCAGATCTGACCTACCCTGCTTGGTCTCAGATGTTCTCATCACCTGGGGGGCAGGGAGACCCCTTCCTGCAACCTTGTCCCTCCCAGTCCTGTATGACACTCAGAGGAGGAAACAGGAATGATTTCCAGTGGAGGGAACTAGGGACTGGGTCCCCCAGCTCAGGGTGGGTCACAGACAGGGACAAGCCTCCACGGGCCAGGGACCATGGGCAGGACGCAGTGACATGCTCCTAATTCGCTGGCCTCTCTGCTCCCACCCTGGCCTCCTCCATCCTGGGTGCGGGGTAGGCACAGCCTCCGGGGGAACGTGATTTTTCTGAGTGGGAGAGCTGGTCTGTGGGTGGGCTTCTTTCCCTGGTGACCTCCAAATGGCCAGGGCAGCGGCAGCCATGGCTGGGCACTGCCTAGCTCCTCTCTGCCCTCCTGCCCTCCTCCCCCTCCTTCTCCTGTCCCTGCTCCCCCCGCGCCCTGCTTCTAGTGCTGTGGGGGGCGCCCCACCCGTGCCTGTCCCCAGCTGGGAGGTGAAGTCCGAAGGGCAGAGCAACCTCCCAGCAGTCCCCACTGCGTGTGAACACTGACGCTGTGTCCGCACACAGGACGAGTGCACGGATTCTGTGCCGCGGTCCTCGCTCCGCTCTGCCTGGGGAGTCAGGACCCCGTGTCTGCCCCGGCCCGTCCACAATGGCAGCCACAATGCCCCGCTCCAGGGCCTGCTGGTCGTGCATACAAAGCGCCCCGCCAGCCATTATCATTCTGGAGCCGAAATCCGCCCGGGTGCCGCTCGTCGGTCATTCTGCAGCCCTTAATGACTCGTGGGCTCCTTTGCCCTGCCGTTTTCTGTCTAATTAATTCTTTTATTGTGCACCGGATAAAGAAAGACAAAGGGCTCCGTGGCAATAATGATTCATTAGAATGCAGCGCCTCCGCCTCCGCAGCTCGGGCGCTCCAGCCAGCGCTCCGCCCGCCGTGGGCAAGGCAGCCCGCGCCCCTTAACCCTTGCGGGGTCCCCCAGGCCAAGTGCCCCTGGAAAGCCCAGACATAAGCCAGTCAAGAAACCTCTTGGGGAGGGTCCCCTGAGTCCCTCGCACTTTCACAGGGTGGACCGCAGGGGACCACATCCTGCATCTGGGAATCCAGGGGCTCCCTGGCCAGCCTCTAGATTCTGGCCCCAGCCTCATGGGGAGGAAGAAGAGGCAGTGGGGGATGCATCCTAGTGGAGGGGTCCAGGGATTAGCGGGCTTGAAATTCGACCTAGGCATGCAGGCAGGTACAGTCACGGGGTCATTGCACTGGCTACAGCCACAGCAGCTCACAGCATCCTCGGGAAACCTTGGAGAGGTATGTCCACCCTGTGGGTGAGGGGAAAGGAGGGCGCTGGGAGGCCAGCTGGCAAGAGCTTCTCACCGCTGGACTACAGAGCTGCCCGGAGCAGCAGCAGGAGCCACGTGGGGGGAGCGGGGCCTGTGGCCACCGCAGACCCCAGCCTGGGTGCACACACCTCTGCCCAGTTCACGGTAGCTTTCCCCCTGCAAGCCCACCTCACTCTACGAGGAGCAGTGGCAACGTGGCTCCAGGCAGCAGCCCTCAGGCCACGTGCGGCATGTGCACACTCAGCCACGCAGACTCTGACCTAACTGGGCCCACAACACCCCCAGGGGTCCTTCCTTCCCAAGGAATTTGTGTGCCCAAAGCCAGCGGGGAGGAGCAGAAGGGGGAAATGAGAGGCGCTGGGGTGGGCTGTGTCGCCCTCACCCCTGCCACTCTCCCCCACACCCCTCATGCAGGAGGTAGGACCACAGGCCCTAGGGAGATATCATGTGCAGATCTGCTCCCCTCAGAACACAGGGGAGCCCAGAAGTGGGGTGTCTTTGGCCAGAATGAGCAAGGACACTGATGGTGTTTGAAGACAGGTGCATGTGGGGAGAGGAAGGGACAGCCAGCTCCCTGTGCTTCCTCCCTTCCCAACTTGCTCTTGGGAAGTCAGGGTGCCCGAGGGAGGCAGTGGGGCCCGTGTCTGTGGCTTCCAGGGTCCCCCTGTCTGGGGGCCTGCAGATAGTCACAAGGCCTCAGAACCTCACCTGCGATGGCCTGAGGACTAGGCCAGCAAAGCCAGGCTGCTGGGCCCTCAGGACTTGTGCTGCCCTCACTGAGAGGCCTGAATGAGATACGGGCCAGGATGCAGGATGTCACTGGTATGCAGGAAGGACTGGCCAGCGTCAAGTACCATGTCCAGCTGTGAGTCTCTTCCCCCCAACAGTGCTTACACCAGGGCTGGTGGAGGGTGACCTGTCTCTTCCTCTGCAGTTGACATCAACCTGGGGGAGGTGTGCCGGTTCTGTGGCCCAAGACTGGGTCCTGGCCAGAAGGTTTGCCGTGGAGCTGGCAGAGTGTGCCCCACCCAGTGGTCTACACATGGTGCCCAGGGCTTGCTAGTGTGTGATGGCTGGAACATCACCCCAGAACCAGTGCCCTGAGCCTGACGCCAGGGCCAGCATCCCCAGCCAGCCTAGCGCAGCCAGAGGTGGGCCAGCAGCCATCCTCCGTGTCTGCTGAGACTGAGATGTTGAGAGGAAAGACAGGCCCAGAGTCTAGGCCAGGACCTGCGGCTCCGATACCTACTCCAGGGCCCTCTAGAGAGGCTGCTGCAGGCTGAGTGCCCAAGTCTGCCTCCCTGAGAGGCCTGGAGGGTGGGCAGCTGCTCAGGGCCATGGGTCCTCCTCAGAGGACCACGCCAGTGATGACCCTGTCCAGATGGAGGATCTGCTGCTGAAAGCTGACTCAGGCCCAGGAAGGCTGGCAGGGCTTTTCAAATCTTCAGAAACCAGGGCCATGGGCCTTGGCATTTCCCCTTTCTGCCTGAACAGGGCCTTCTGTTCAGCTGAGGTCAGAGGTGACGCGGCTGTGCTGGGCGAGGAAACAAAAGATGAGGAACTTTCTGCTGGGATGGGCTGATAGGATGGACTGCCATACCTGGAAGTCCATCAGCAGGAGACCCTCAGAGGCCACAGGGCGTTGGACACCTCTGGAGAATCTGCACTTGGAGTGGATTGTGACCTCTAGGCATCTGCCCCTGGCCACAAGCTTGGTACAGTGCTGGGGCCCAGCATCTGGAGAATTCTGGGACACCTAGCCTTGGGCTCAGCCTCTGAGAACAGGGGACAAAGCCACCCTGTCCAGCCCAGGAAACAGAGGACAGAGTGGGCAAGCATAACCTGCAGGGCATCTGCAGGAAGGGGAGGGGTGCTGCTGTGCCCTAGGCCGTCCCTCCTAGGGAAACTCAGACACACAGACCCCAGGAAGACCCTTGGGAGGCACGGGCGGGACCAGCCCGGGTTGCTGAGGCAGAGGGCCCGGGCCCCCAGGAGTTAACATGCAGGAGTCCTGCCAAGTCCAAACAGACTGGCTTGCCGGCACAGCCCTTGGGAACCTGGCAGGCCCCAAAGCAAATCCCGGCACAGTGAAGGCCTCACGGCTTTGTCTGCGAGCCGGACGCCCGGGGCTCTCCTTGGTCTGGGACGTCAGTGTGGGAGCTTTGAGAGCCATATGGGCCTGGACAGCCCTTGGCTGGACACAGGACAGGCTGGGCCAGCTCCACACAGGCAGCAGGCTGTGAAGGCCGCAGCCGTCCGTGAGCCTGGCAGCCCCCTCCCCAGCTCCTCCCTGCCCGCGGGGCCTGGCATACCCAACCTCAGGGACCCTCATAAACCAGGGCCACTCTTCCTGAACACAGCTCGTGGTAGGCCTTGGACTGGGTCTCCACTGGGGTGAGGAGGAGTGGGCAGCTGGGGACAGGGTGGGAGTTTCCTGCTGGGGCCACCGCTAGGTCTGCAGCTGCTCCCGTCTGGGGTCCTGGAGGAAGCACAAGCCTGTGCCCACCCCCAGGCTGGGAAGCCTCGAGCAGCGCAGCTGGACACGGCCAGCCCAGAAGCCCCCAAGCAGCCGTGTGCACCCGGGGCTTGGCAAGGGGCCTGCTGTCACACCCCACCACCATTGTCTCCCCAGAAACTTTCCTCCAGGCAGACAATTCTGCCCAGCTCCTGCCGGGCGGCCTTTATCCGTCCCCAGTTTGGCTCCACGCCAGGACCTGCAAAATGCTGTCAGTGTGGGGCCCTGCACAGCACCCACAGCCCAGCCCGCGTGGGGCCCTGCACAGCACCCACAGCCCAGCCCGCGTGGGGCCCTGCACAGCACCCACAGCCCAGCCCGCGTGGGGCCCTGCACAGCACCCACAGCCCAGCCCGTCAGCCTGGGAACAAACAGTCCGATGTTGCCCATCTGGACTCATTTTGCCCGGGAGGGAGCCAGTCTATCAGCTAAGGGCACAAGTGTTTAAACTCACCCAGAACTACCCTGCTCTGGGGACCTGGTGGGCTCCAGGGCCACACAGCCACCTCTTCACGCCCTGGCCAGGAACCTTCAAGCCCCAGGCTCATGGAAAGCAACCCACAAGACACAGCCCACATAGATAAAAAGCACTTTTTTTTAATTTTATGAAACTGATCTGTACAAAAGTTAGCGTTGCTGGGTCAGAAAGTAGCAGAACGCAGCAGGCAAGGGACAGCAAGAGTCTTTCCAAACTGGACACCAAAAAATAGATGCATGAAAACGAGTTTGCTGCAGTTCCCACCCCCAGAAAGAGATATGCCAAAAAAGAAGGAAAGAAAAAAGACCCACAATTTTTTTTTTCTAGAAAAAGGTAGGAAAAGTAGAAAAAGTAAAAAGCAACTTCTCGGGTGTATTCAACTTTACAAAGTTTCAAAGGCACAAGTTTCCGTGAAGTATACAGTTCTATGCTCGGCACACAGCAGAAGCAGGGGTGAATCAGGTACCAGTCTCTACAGCTAGGCGCCCGAAGACATTTAGTGGAGGTTTAGTTTCACAGCTTGGTAGGTGGCACCAGGGCCTCAGAGCCAAGATTGTCCTGGTTCTTCCACTTCCAGGGAATTTCTGTCTTCTACCACTTGGCAGAGCCGGCCGCGGGTGGGGACGACGCCCTGCCTTCTCAGCCGACCTGATGCCAGCCAGGGCCATCCACGCTGATCAGACCCACAAGGCAGCTCGTCCCTCCCTCCCACGGCCCAGGCCTCATGGGCCTCTGAAGCTCAGCACACTGCCAGGCAGCCTCCCAAAGCCGCCAAGCGCTGCGCCTCCCTCCCTCCCGCCCCCTCCCGCCAAGCTTCCCGGCTTTCCTGTTGTCTTGAGTTCTACTCTCTGCACAAATCACTTCATTAATTAAAGATAAAATAATACAGAACATAAATACATCCTTAACAGCTTTGAAAACAAACAAGTTTAAGCTTTAAAAAATAAAAATCACTGAAAAAATTAAACACAAAAAGAGAAGTGTTCGTCACAGCCAAATCTTTCTGGGAAGAACTCTGACTACAAGGAACACCTCCACCTATGGGTTGGTCCCAAGAGATATCCCAGCGGATGCATTCCTGAGTGTCAAGGACACACGGTCAGCACAGGAATACACCCCGTAGTCCCGGGGCTCTCCGTGCGGGGCAGTCTGGAGACCTCAGGTCCCTTCCCTTCTGTCCTCTGTTCCCTGGCCGCCCACTCAATCCACCAAGGTGCCCAGCTGGGCGCTCTATCCACGGGTCCTCACAGGAGGGGGACTGAACAAAGGGCCGTCCGTGCTCAGAGAGAGAAAGGAAATGAAGCCACGTCAATTGGCAGAAATGTGGAGTTCCCAAAGCAAAGGGACGTCCAGTGACAGAGCCTGGCATCTGTCCACACACCGCACAGGCACCTGCATGTGCCCATGGCACTCACTGCTGCTGGCTGGCACAGGCCTTCCAAGGGACCCGCGACCTGGCTGTCAGATGCCAGGCCAAGTCCCCATGCACGAGCATCCTCAGGGCCTGGTCAAGGTGGTATACACGGGCTGGTCCCAGTTGCCACTGGGGCTGTGGGCAGGCGGCACGGACAGCCCATTGAGCAGCGGTGAGGCATAGGGCCGGCGAGAGGAGTGGAAGTAGGGGTACTGGTACAGGCTGGGCGGGTAGCCAGCATAGGGACTGTAGTAGTTGGAGGCCTGCAGGTCAGTGTAGTCACACTGCGCGCTTGCAAAGGAGCTGGCAGCCGCAGCAGGGGCAGCCGTGGTGACGCTGGCCTGGGCACTATAGGAGCTGTAGTCAGAGCGACCTGGGGAGCCGTGTGGCTGGTCACCGTAGTGGCCAGGGCTCAGCTGCTCTGTCTTGATGTGTGGCCGTGGGGGTCCGGCCTCAGTGGGTGACGCTGAGGCTGATGGGGCTCCCTTGTGAGCCCACACAGGGGATGCTCCGACGCTGGCCCCAGAGTGGGAGTAGGAGGCGCCCCCGTAGGAGCCAGCAGCAGCTGCCTGGCTGGGCTCTGCAGGCATGGCTGAGTGGCCATTGAGAGGCAGGTACTGGTCGAACTCATGGACATCAAAGGTGTCCATGTTGCTAATGACCTCGCTGCTGAGCTCTGAGATGTCCACGTTGCTGAAGTCAATGTTCTGGCGTCCACTGTCCACCAGACGGCGCCCTTCTGGCTTTAGCTCCTGCTTGCCCCCGCCAGGGTGGTGTAGGTCGGTCTTGGGGGTGGTGGGTGGGGTGGGTGGCCCGTGGGTCTGGCCTGAGGAGGAGAGCATTGCAGATGAATGCCCCTTCTGTGGGGCCAGGCGGGGCTGGAGGCCAGCACCAGCAGCCCTACGAGCTGCCACAGGTAGGAATCAACGAGTTTTTGTTCTTTTACACTTCCCAGAAATTCCTGCAGTCAGACCTAGACCTCACTCCTCGGCAGGCCCCGTAAAGAAATTCCGTTAAGCACTCTTCTACAGGAAGACCCAAGGTCCCCCCTAAAGAACAAGGTGGGGGAGGAAGACGGCTGGCCTGGCCCCACCAGAGCTAGCAATAACGGGCCACCAGCAGAATGCCGGGCCCTGTGCCTACAACCAAGGTGGATACACACAAGACCCATTCTTCCCTATCCATGCTGAACCAACTGACACGCACAGGCTCTGGCCAGCTACAACAAGTCTGCTTGGCTACAGGGACCCCACTCCCTGGCTTGACTCTAAAGCTGGGCTGCTGATCCTGTGCAGGCAGCAGCTCCCATGGCCGCATGGATAGTGTGGGTAGGTTCAGCTGAGACATCTGCATGGGGCACTGGCTGTGCAAAGCTGCTGGACACTAAGCAATCCTGTGGCCAATTGGACCCCCCAGTGTGTCAGAAACAGCTGCAACTGGGGGCTCTGGGGCTTTCCCTGGGTACTCAGGAAGGCCGGCTCTCTGGAAGGTGCCTGCCTAGCCCCTGTCCCGTGGCTCAGGCCCACTGCTGCCTTCACCCGGGAGGTGAGACACTCAGGGACCTGGAACCCACCTGTGTGGTCACTGTGGTGGTGCGTGTCACTGTGGAGGCCCGCATCAGCTTTGTACATGGTGCCACCAGGGTGGTGGCCCAGCTCAGCCCCCGAGTCAGAGTCGCTCTGGCCGGTCTTCACGCTCTTCCTCCGCCGTGGCTGGTACTTGTAGTCTGGGTGGTCCTTCTTGTGCTGGACCCGGAGCCGCTCGGCCTCCTCCACAAAGGGACGCTTCTCGCTCTCACTCAGCAAGCTGCAGAGCACACAGCAGGGCAGGGCTGGCCATGGTGCGTGGTGTGGCCAAGGTGCAGCCAGCCCGGCACGTACACCACCAGGAAGTGTGCTGGGTGAAACACCGCCAGGAGATGAGCTAGGGCACTGGGACGACCAGGCCTCCGTCCACCAGGAAACCCTGCCATGCATACATGCCTCCCAGGCTCCGAGTAGGCAGCACTCCCCACCATGAGCCTGGGGGGGCCACTGGGTCAGGTCTGTGTGCTTACTGTGGTCAAAGGAACAGGACTCAAACTCTCCATCCTCCACCTCTGATGTCCCCCTTTCCCAGCCTGTTTGCTCCCTCCCTTTGGAGCTTTCTAGGGAGATGGGTAGGACCTAGCTGAAAAGGATACTGTGAACAAAAGTCCAGGTGGTGTGGGCTCAGCTGGGCTTGCTGTCCCTCCACGAGCAGGCTTCCAGAAGCAATGGCAAACCAGCATCTGTGCTGAGAACGCCTCCCAGCTCTGGTAACTGCGGGGGCCAGGGTTCAGGGGTGCAAGCTGGGGATCCTGCCAAATCCAGTCCAGAGTGCCCAACACTGTGCCCCAGATCCAAGAAGCCAGGAACCACAGACAAAGCACTCGGTGGTCAGGTGAGGAGCAGGAATGGGAAACCGGAGCCCCAGACCCACAGTCAGCCCAAGCAGAGGACAGTTGGCAGGGTGGGCTGTCCCAAGCAGCAAGACTTCAGGGCTGCCGACCTGTCTTCCCCACGCACCCAGCGGGAGCGTGCCAGCCAGTGCACAAAGCCCTTCCCACACTCTTCCTGCTCTCCTTGCTTTGGGACGGAATAGCTGGGAAAAGGGAGAGGCCATGTGAACCGCAGAAGCCAGCAGACCTTTCTGGCTGCCTTTCTGTGGGGAGTCTCCACAGCCATTTCTCAGGAGGGGGCACCTCTGACAACAGCTGGCTGCCTGCCCCTGTGCCTTGCCGGCGACCGGGTGGGGCTGGGCCACTGCCCGATGCCAGCCACAGTCCTGGGCAGGGTGTCCTGGAGTGGGGGATGCACTAGGAACGTCCACTCCAGGCACTCCTTCCACCCACTCCCAGACCTGCACCTGACCCTGGTCTGGGCTGGCCAGAAGGCGTTTGCCCCTTCGAACTCACCCTGGAACTGTCGGGAGGGGCATTGCTGGAGCCTGGGACAGACCACCACCTCCAACGACCCCTGCGCTCCCCCGCGGAGCAGTGGCTGCCCAGTGGTTGCATCCCCGCTCCTGCCCGCCTCGCCTGACCCTGCACTCACCGCCACAACTTGCCCAGCGTCTTGCTGAGTTCGGCGTTGTGCAGGTGCGGGTACTGGTCCGCCAGCTTGCGGCGCGCCGCCTGCGCCCACACCATGAAGGCGTTCATGGGCCGCTTCACGTGCGGCTTGGCCTTCAGCGCCCCGCCGCCGCCACCGCGCACAGGCATGGGCACCAGGCTCCAGTCGTAGCCCTTGAGCACCTGCGACACCGCATCGCGGATGCAGGCCGGGAAGCGCTCGTCGCCCGCCTCGGCTGCGTCGCCCCGGCCGCCGCTCCCCGTGCCCGCCGCGCGGCCCAGGCCCTCGGAGCCCGCAGGAGACGGCGGCGCGTCCGAGTCCGAGTCCTCCACGTGCGACATGGAGCTGGCGGTGCCGGACGGGCTGCAGGGCGGCTGGGCGCGGGACTCACTCATGTCCAGCATCGGGGCCGCGCGCGGACCGACGCGCGCTGTGGAAAGCGCCCGGGACGCCTCCCGGCGCGCTGCGGCCGCGGCGGGACCCGAGATCGCCGCGCGGGGCCCGGCCTCCGTGGGCGCCGCCGCTCCTCTGCAGCTCCTCCGGCACCGCCGCGGCTCCGTCCCGGCTCCGCGACCCGCAACAAGTTTCTTTAAGCGGAGAACGAGGCTCCGCCCCGCACGGTCGCGGTTGGCCGGCGCCCCCTCCCCTGGGGCGGAGCCTGACCGAACGCGCCCCCACCGAGGACGCCGCGGCCCCCGCCCCGCCGGGCGCACCACGTGGGCCCGCGCGCCGCTCCCTTCCCCGGGGCCCGGAGGCAGGGGCGCGGGCGGGGCTCCGCGGCGCTCGGTCCTGTGCGGCTCTGTGCATCCCGCGCCGCGAGCGGAAGAGGAGCGCGGGACCGGCCGCCGGCGCAAGGCCGCGGGGAGCCCCAGCGCCCCGCCCGCAACCTGTGGCGCCGAGCCCGGGTTCAGGGCGCAGGGCCGCGACGGCGGGAGCCGCCTGCTGGTCCAGGTAGCGCGCGCCCCTGAGCCGGGGGACCTGGGCAGCTCGCCGCGTCCGGGGCGGCGCGGGGGGCGCGGTCGCCGGGGCCGGGCAGCCAGAGGGGCGGGCTCTGGGCGGGGCCGGCTGACCGCTGCTGCTGTCGAGTCCCTGGGGCCGCTGGCGGATGGGGCGGCCGGACGCGGGGGCCCGGGGCCTTCCGGGCGTGACCCGGGGCGGGGGTGTAGACCCAGGGCGGACGGCCCTGGGTGGTCTGGCAGGGGCGGAGGCCACGCCGGGGCCGCTGCGCCACGGGCGCTCGGAGGGGAGGGGAAGGAGCGGGTGTGCGGGCCGGGGTGACGGCGGGGTCGGGTCGGAGAGGGGACATTTCCCCTGGCGAGCACCGCCTGAGCCCGCCCCCGGGAGCTGGCCCCAGGCCCGGCAGTCCCCAAGGGTGGCTCAGATTCTTTTCCCAAAATCTAGGGAGGCGACTGGACTGCCACCCCAAGCTGGTCACCTCCTCTTAAGCTGTGGCCTGTGAAGTCCAGGTGACCCTAAGCAAGGCCTCCTGGTTCCCCACCACACAGTCCCAAGCCCTGGACAGGGAGGGTCATAACTGTCACATTTCAGTGATCCTCTTTCGTTCTTGGAGAGCAGAAGTGGCTCCGTTATAAGGAAAAAATCCAAAAGGAGAGCCACTGACCTCCTGAGGGAGGGTGCAGGTGACACCTCACCAGTCACCTTCCCACTCAGCTGCCACTGCTGGAGATGGCCCAGGGCCCACCTCCTGTCCTACCCCTGCCAAGCTCAGAGGAGTGCCACCGGAGACGTCCCCCAGCCTCCAGGTTTGGGAGCCACCTCTCCACTGCAGTCAGGGTCTCCCTGGGCTGGGAAACCCTGAAGCCGTTTTGGAATGGGCGGGTGCCATGCTGATAACCTGGGGACACCTTATAGCCTCCACCCTGAAGGTCACAGGACCTGCTGCCTCCCTGGCTGATAGCTAACAAGGAGGTGCTCCTGGTTTTACCTTCTCCATGACTGAGGAAGGCACATCCCTGCCAAGCACTGCCCTTCAGGCTTGGGGTGGGTTCCTGAGCACAGGTGGGGAGCTGGCTCCCTTCCCTCCACCCTCTGCCAAGAAGGACCCCTCTCCACCAGTCTGTGGTGGCCTTCCTTCCCTCCTTGCCCCTCTGTGGCCTTTGAAGCATCCCAAGGGGTGAAGACCACTGAGGGAGGGTGCAGGTGGGGCTGCTGCCTGGGCACCTGTGGGACTTACTGTTGGACTGAGATTCACTCAAGCAAAAGAGGTGCTAGCAGAGGTACTGAAGGTCCAGCCGGGCTGCCTCTCAGGCTCTGTGCCCTGGGGAGTCGGGCCCCACCACTCCCTGGCCCAGGTGCTTTTGGGGTCACAGGTCTTAATGGTGAGATCCCTTTTGCCAAGGAAGCACAAAGCAGAGCTTGGGTTGGATGCTTGGGATGGGCAGGGTAGCCTCTCTCTGCCCCCCAGGGGGCATCACAGGTTCATTTCTCAAGTGCTTAGGACACAAATGAGGTGACTCCGGGCACTCTTGAAGGGAAGGAAGCTGACCCCAGGACTCCAGTGCCTGACCCAGGTCTCTCTGGCCCCCAGGGAACTGACAGGGAAGGTGCTCATGGGCAGCCCCTGTCATGCATGTGCAGGCCACCCCAGGATGGCAGGGAGGGGCTTGGCTCTGGCTGGCCCAGGCTCAGGCCCTCAGGCCCAGTGCAGGCTGCTGGCACGTGGGGGGCACCTTGAAGTCCACCTTCCAGGATCATCTCTGGGCCATCTCGATGTCTTCGGGAAGATGCCAGCTCCATTAGTACTGACTTTGGTTCCCGTCCTCAGCCACTGGGCAGGTATGGAATGGACACTGGGAAATGGCTTCCAGAGAAGAAGACGGCTAAGGTGGGCATCAGGGCCACAGTAGTGATCACAGTGACTTGGGAGGTTGAGGCAGGAAGATCACAAGTTCAAGGTCAACCTGGGCACCTCACTTAGACTCAGAGAAATAAAAAGACCTGGGAGGTAGCTCAGTGGTAGAGTACCCCTGGGTCCATCCTCAGTATAGCAAAAAATAAAAACTAAAAAAGCCCAAAATGCCTCAAGGGACAACTACTTGAGCCACCTCTCAGTTCCTCGTGGGCCACACGTGCTTGTCCTGGTGGGGACCCCCCTTCCTCTTAGCTCTTCCTGTCCCCAGCTCCTCTGTGGTACTGGCCCATCCACATGCCTCATCCTAGTCTGGAGGGCTATACGGTTTCAGAGAGAGGATCTGACTGAACTTGAACTGGATACTCACCACTGAACCACTGGCCCTGGGGCCTGGGAAAGCTGACAGAACATGGTCACTGGACCCATACCCCAGCAGAGCACCGTGGGCAATTGCCAGAACCAGATGTGGGCTGGCGGGAAGGGAGGCCAGTCCTCTCCCAGGAATAGAGACCTCCACCCACCACCCTGCTGTGGGAGGCCTGTGAGTACGTGGAGCTGGGAGCTGCAGTGGCAGCTGTGGACTGAACGCCACTGAGGAGGAGGGTGCCCACCGTCCTGACTGTCCACTGCCCTTCTACTGGTCAGTCTGCCTGGCCCGTCCCAGAGTCACGGATGCCGTTTGTCCTTGTGCAGTCTTTAATAGAAAAGCACTGGGGGAGGGTGGAGTGGACCTGTGAACTCCAGGCTGCTATGTCCTCCTATGTCCACAGCCCTGACCTGGGCCTCCCTTGACCCCTTCATCCAAAGTGGCCCATGAAGTAGTTGGTATTGTGTCCCAGCAAAGCACTGGAGATTAATTGGTGCTTTTAATTGCTTGTTGGTCTGGCAGAAGTAAAACATGGCAGCAGAGAAGGGTGGACTGCACAGAGCCGTGGTTCCTAAAGGCAGCTCAGCCTGCCCTGCAGGTCACAGACGGGCAGCAGAGGGGCACAAAGGGGCCCTGCTTGGCCTCCCCAGGAGACCTGCCTCCCATAACAGTTCAGGGCTCTGGGCCAGTCTGTTGGCTATGCCCCATCCTCTAAATTTAGTGGTCTCGGCAGTGCTCACAATGCTAACTGGAGAGTTCTGGTTAGGGCACCGGCTGGCCTCTGGGTTGACGGATGTCTTCCGCCCCTTGGGAGCTGGTGCACGCCATCCTTCCACACCCTCTGAGGGTGCTGAGAGCTACCTGCAGCCCTGCCACTTGGCCCTGCAGGGGCAGTGTTTCCTGGGCTGCTGTGCTTGGAGCTGGTCCCTCTGCAACCTACCTGCCTGCTCCTGGCACTCCAGCCAGGTGCCAGCAGCACCTTCCCCAGAAGCAGTAGAGTCTGTTGCTGGTGTCTGGACTCTAGTGGGGACTTCTTTGGGACTTCTGCACTTCCTCGGCCCATCCCTGTTCATGCCAGTTTGGCGGTGGAGGGTCTCCGGCCCAGCCCTGCTCCTGGTGTTGCTCCCCTGAACCCCAGCTCTTTTTCACACTTATTCCCTGCAGGCTTGTTCCATTGCACGTCCGAGCTCCCCTGGACTCAGGTTGCCTGCCCACCTGGCCCTGCCCACTGGAATTCTGCCCTTCACCCTCACCAGCTCCAGGCATTGGGAAGTGACACACAGGCCTGGGAGCAGCCGTCTCATCTACGCGCAGGAAGGAGCCAGGACATTGATGGGGACTCTCTTCAAACAAGCAGCCTTCTGAGCCCATGGGAGGCTGAGACCTGTATCCACCCTTCCAAGTCCAACTTCCCAATCTGAGGAGGCTTCTTGCCCATGATGTCATGTTTGGAACCCCAAAGTGGAGCCTGTTGTAAGTATAGCCACAAAGGCAAAGGCTGGCCTGCAGTGCAGCTATCACAGAGAAATAGATCTCTGCTTGGTGAGAGGGGTTCTGTTTGGCTGTGGTTCTGGCCTCTGCTGAGACAGAAGGTTCCAGACACCCTTCAGTGCCAAAGGCAAATTAAACCCATGAAAAGATCTTGTCTTTCTCCCAAGCACTTACTTCCTGAACGCAGTGAGGGCGGGAGGTTTCAGTCAAGTGCCTCATTGCGTCCGTGGGTGACCTGGCTCCCCAGCTGCGCAAGGCAGGAGGTTCTGGGGGTGCAGGAGCCAGTATTGGGTGAACCTTTGCTTCTGAAGGCCCCAGCAGGGTCACAGACAGAGGAAACTGGCTGCGCCTCTGAGCCAAGGACCGCAGCACCTGGCACTGGGTGGCACTGCCCACCACACACACCTGGTGGTTTAGGGCTGTTTGTTAGGCAGCACCACTGGGGTAACTGATGACCAACAGAGTGACCAGTCCAGCCCACAGGCTAGGCGGTTTCCAAGATTTCTTCCAATTCATAATATGATTCCAAGTAGAAGAAAAGGACTCGGCCATTTGCTGCACAGGGCTCTGTCGCCGGGACGCAGCTGCACAGAGAGGCTTAGCCTTCCACGCTGCGAGAGCCGAGGCTCACGGCTTGCAGGGCACTCAGGACCACACCTCCTGGGACGCCGGGGGAGCAGGGACGCGCGAGAGGAGACCTCTGAGCCAAGCAGAACAGCCGCCAGAGTCACGGTCAGCAAATGGCACAGCACCTGCTTGCTCGCCCCCACCCGCACCTGCCAGCCTCCCATGGGGGTTTGGCCGCTGGACAGTCAGAGTGGGATCAGCCCAAACTGACCACCCCTCCCAGGGATGACAGATGTTACCATCGACAGGTCCTGCTCCCCTCCCGCAAACAGACTTCAAGACATGAAAAATTGGGGTAAATGAGGGGTACACAATTAGATTTGGGTCCAAGCTGGGTTCTTGTGGGTGCCAGAGACAGCTGCAACCACATGTCGGGGACAATGGCCCTGATGCAGTGGGGGCTGCCAGGCTGGGGTGCCCGGGGACAGCTGGACGAGGTGCTGACAGAGGGCTCATTCCTCCGTGAAGTCGCTGCGCAGCTGCTGGGAGTGTGGCCAGTCATGGGCTGTGTGCCTTGTCCTGGGGGCTGCCGTGGAGGAGGCTGTGGGTGGCTGGGGCACAGGGCCCACCTGGGTCAGGCGCTGTGGTCCCCTGACGCCAGCCAGCCCAGTGGGGGGCTGGCCGCTCCTCCTGGGGCCCCTCCTCTCCCCATTCCCCTTTTCCCAGCTCTTCTCCCACAGCCCTGGGGCAGCCCCAGTATCTCAACTCCCTCTGGCCTCTGTCAGCTTGACGTTTCCTCCTAGTTCTAGCTTGAAAGTGAAGCCCAGGACTCTCCCCTGCCTGGCCTGCAGATGGCCTGCAGGGGACAGGAGAGCACCCTGGGGGGACTGAAGAGGTTTTGTTTTTGATGTGGGGCAAGCTGTACCTTAAACCAGATGCTCCTCGACAGAAAGAGGCTGAGCTTGGTGGAGCCCTCCAGGTGATTAGGAAATGTACCACTTCAGGGACATCCTCTGTTTTGTTTTTGTGTTTAAAGTTTTTATGTATCTATTCTGCAGTACTGGGCCTTGAACCTAGAGGTGCTGTGCCAATGAGCTGTATCCACGTCCTTTTTATTTGAGCCAGGGTCTTGCCAAGTCCCTGAAGCTGGCCTTGAACTTGTGATTTTCTTGCTTCCGCCTCCCGCGTCACCAGGATAATCACTGTGCCTTGCTCTTTTACTTTTTCTTTTACAATTCAGGTGACATTTACACAGCGTGAGATTAACCACTGTGAATGGAATGCTTTGGTGGCACTGTGTACGTCCACAATCCTGCACACCCAGGTTTCTATCTGGAAACCCATGCCCACTCAGATTCGCGCCCACTTCCCCTCCCCCTGATGACCTCCTGCTACCTTCTTTCCCCTTGGAGTTCTGGATGATTCCTGCAGGTGGAGTCACCCGGCATGAGTTCCTCTTCTCGCTTAGGTTGATGTTTTCAAGGTCCATCGTGTGTTGTTCCCCTTTCTGAGCACCAAGTACCATGGTGCAGTTTCAGTTAAATTTGGGTTGAAATGGGTGAGATCTCAGTCATCGGCCAGCCGCTCCTTGGTCAGAGCTGTGCCCTGTGTGACCTGTGCTTGAGCCACTTCCAGACAGCATCCTGGGAAGACAGACCTGGCAGGAAACTCGATCTGCAGAGGACGCAAGCTCCCAGCAGACCCTTCCGCTGGCCTCGCCCACCCTGGGCAAATCCAGGGAGGGAGCACGGAGCCAGCAGAGCCCCAAGAGCTGGATGCCAGCACAAGGAGCCCTTTTCTGCTCTGCACAATGCCCCATTGTGCCCTTCTGAAGGGCGGACAATGCAGCCCCAGCAAGGGGAAGCTGAGGACAAAGGAGCCCTTTGTGAGGACTGTCCCCACCTGAAAGGCAGCACCCAGGGTCACACCTGATGGCAGAGCTGTCCTGCCTCGCCTTCTGTCCAGTGCAGCTCTGATCTCCAGACAGGGACCCAGGGAAGCTCTGCAGCCTTGGCTGTCCTTCCCAGGCCTGGCATCCAGACAGCAAGGACGAGAGGTGCAGGGCAAGGGCTGCCATGGAAGGACCTGCATGCAGGGCGCTGTCAGGGTGACTGCTCCTCCAGCTGCCAAGCTTCGAGGCCTTGGGCACACACTGCTGCCTGCTCGGGGCACCACAGGACGTGGCAGGGGTCCATGCCACCCACTGCAACATCTGTCATGGGTCACACTTCACAGCTGGGCTCCTGAGGGAGGGTTTCTCACAGAAAAGAGGCAAACTTTGAAAAACTCACTGATGGAAGATGTACACCAGTGCTGTTGTCCCAGCACAGGGCAAGGCCGAGGTTAGGGAGGAGTCCCGCAGTCACTGCTCTGCCCTAACCTGGGGGGAGGGCAACACTCCACAGACAACCCCTAGGGAGGCTCTCATTGCGGGTGGGCGAAGGTACAGGCCGGCACAAAATCTGGATCATTTGACTGTGCAGACATTGGTAATTGGTATGTCAAAACACCAGGAACAAAATTCAGAGCCCAAAGACAAGAAGATGTAATACCAAGTAGAGCCAAGATACTTCTTGGCAATACACACAAAGAAATGGGATATTCACTATATAGAGTGCTAACGAAGGAAGAAGGAAAACCCCACACCTCACTGATTTTCCAAGAGCCCCGCAGTTCACCCCGCGACTCTAGGGTTGTCCCGCCCACTGTCCCACACACGGTTGCTCTCGTCTAGGGAGTACCGGTCGCGTCTCAGAGCAACACCCCCGAACAGTGCCTGAGTGGCTCCTACTATCAGAATCGGAGTTGCTGGCTTTCGTGGGATTCTGCTCTGGTCAGTGGTTCTTCCCTCCTCTGAGTGCTTGATGGCCCCTCTTCGCCCGAGGCTTGAGGTCCAGCCCAGAGCCTGCAGGAATGCTGCCTGTCTAGTAGGGGCTTAGATGGCTGTGCAGACACCCCGTGGGATTTCGGGTGGGTTAGGAAGCTGGAGTCCGCCCTGCGCACTCTGTACCCCGCTAATTGCGTCGGCTGCCCAGCCTGCTCCGCGGAGAGTGGAAAGGAGACGCCTGCACCCCGCGGGCTGCCTGGCCGGGCGTCCCCTGCGCGGGCACCGGATCGACACCACAGGGCGCGCAGGACGCACTTTGCACTCGCCTCCCTCGAGCTCCTTCAAAGAAGGCCGGGCGCCCGAGACTTCTGCAACATGGACCGGCGGGACGCGCCAATGAACGAACGAACGAGTCCCCGCCGGCCCATCCGCCCTCTCAGCCCCAGCGGCCGCGAGGCCTGAGAGGGGCGTGTCGGCCCTCGTGTGGGCGTGACCGACCGGCAGTGGGCGTGGCCTCCGCGCCTGGTCCTCCCCGCGCATGCGCCGAGACAGCAGCAATGGCTGTGCCCGAGGGGTCACTCAGGAGGCGGAAAGCCGGGGTCTCCGGCCCGGGACCTGAGTTGCCACCCGCGCCAGGACGCGATGACGCTGGCTGCTCCGCCCGCCTGCGCGCAGGCACCTTCTGGCTGACCAGAATCGTGCTCCTGAGGGCGCTCGCTTTCGTCTACTGTGAGTGCGTCCCTGGGCCCCGCCCGCCCC
>PVHX01021947.1:0-28712 GCA_004024805.1 Geosciurus inauris | reverse complement strand
GGTCTCACTGAATTACTTAGCCTCCGTTTTGCTGAGGCTAGCTTTGAACGCACGATCCTCCTGCCTCAGCCTCCTAAACTGAGATTACAGGCATGCGCCACTCTGCTGGGCACCACGTGGTCTTTGATAAATCACTTCCTGTTGCTGTTTGTTTCTCATCTATAAAATGGAGGTGGTGATTCCTACTTCATGATGTTGTTGTAAGAACTAAGTGAAATATAGATAAAAGGGCTGTATGAAATATAGGCTGATGGGTATTGCCTGTAACTAGGGAGAGAGTTAAATGATTTTAGAATAATTATAATTTGTTGTCCAGATTGTTTTATTGGTACTCTTCATAGAAATAATTATTTAAAAATGACTCAAGCCAAAATTTGTCTTATGTACATGAATGTTATAACTTGAAAGTGAGATAATTAAATAAGTAAATTTAAGATTCTGTCTTTTATAATGATGTTGAAGGAGTCTAGGGGTATTTAGAGTTTCTTTTTTCTCTTTTTTAAGCAGTGCTGGGGATCAAACTAGGGGTCTTGCTGCATAAGTGAGCACTCTACCACTGATCTTCAGCCCTCTTCGTTTCTCCTACTAGTTAAACCAGAAATGTACCACAGTAGCATTAACTACAAAGTAAAATCTGGAAACCCATTTTGTTAACATAATTCTTCTCTCACATTTTCACACCAAAATGAAGAAAAGTCTGTGTTTGTAATTTGGATTAACATCTTTGGCATGCTTTAACCTTTAGGATGTTCTTTTTTACTTATCAAATAGTAGTGTTAACATCTACCAGGAGCAGCAGAATTTGTTATGGTTTATATTTATTTACGTTTCTTCATTTTATGCCACTTAACTAACACAGGACTGCTTAAAATGAGACTAGGTTCATTGGGTTTGTGAGAGTAAGATTAGTTTACAGGGCATTTGAGAACATTGCTTGCATTCAGGATTTCCTTTTCTTTGAAAATGTAATTACCAATGGTCTTGGGACCTCTGAACCTATAGAATAGAGGTACATTTGACCTGCACTCCTAGCTCAGAGGAAATGCAGAATTAAAAGTCAGAGAGGATGGAAACTTTGGGCAAAAGTAGAGAACTAAATTAGACTGTTTTTTCCCCTGGCTTTTAACTAACCTTGCTGCTTGGATGGAAGCCTCTTAACAAAAACATTGTGTTCTATTTAATGAAGACTTGCTAGTTTGGTTGCAATTTTGAAATTGTGTTGCAGGAATTCCATCATTTGGGGAAATATTTTCCTTGATTTTTTAAAAATATTTATTTTTTAGTTGTAGGTGGACACAATATCTTTATTTTTTATTTTTATGTGGTGCTGAGGATCGAACCCAGTGCCTCCCGCGTGCTAGGCGAGCACGCTACCACTGCGCCATAACCCCAGCCCCTCCTTGATTTTTCATATATGAATTTATGGGGAAAGGAGAACAGTATGCTATCTGTTATGGAAGTAATGGTAATTTGGGTTTGTTCACATATTGCTTGTGTGTGTCTCATTGTTAATTTTTGAGTTAAAGAATAAATAAAATAAGCCGGGCGCCATGGCGCAAGCCTGTAATCAGGCACTTGGGGAGGCTGAGACAGGAGAATCGCGAGTTCAAAGCCAGCCTCAGCAATGGCGAGGTGCTAAGCAAGTCAGTGAGACCCTGTCTCTACATAAAACACAAAATAGGGCTGGGGATGTGGCTCAGTGGTCGAGTGCCCCTGAGTTCAATCCCCAGTACCAAAAAAAAAAAAAAAGAATAAACAAAATAAAAAATCCCTCTTGTGTAGGATGAAATCTAGGCTCACCAGGCAGGAGTTATTTAAGATTCAATAATCTCATCTTAAATCCCAACTACTGGGGAAGATAATGAAGGAAGATTACAAGTTTCAGGTCAGCCTTGTCAAATTAGACCTTGTCTCAAAATTAAAATAACAAACAATAAAAGGGTTAGGGATGTAACTCAGTGGTAGAGTACCCCTGGGTTCAATCCCCAGTACTGCCAAAAAAAAGTTATTTTCCAACAGTCTTCAGAATTAGCGTCAGGAGAGTTTGAAACAGCAGTATAATGTGACTCTGGTCTCCATGTCGGAAACTAGAAATTTCAAAAGATTGAGTGAATCATTGTTGGTACTGGGGATTGAATCCAGGGGCACTCTATACTGAGCAACATCCCTGGTCCTTTTTATTTTGAGACAGTCTTATTAAGTTCCTGGGATGGACTTCTAATTCTCCTGTCTTGGCCACCTAAGTTGCTGGCATTACAGGCATGTGCCACTGTGCCCAGCTCAAGAGTGAATCTTCAAGATTGGTAAGCATAGGAAATTTATCCCTGGGCTGAGGATTTAGCTTAGTGGTAGAATGCTTGCCCAGCATATGGGCAGCCCTTGGTTCAATCCCTAGCACCACAAAAAAAAAAAAAAACCAGAAAAAGATTAGTGTCTATCCTATGTGTATTTACAGAGTGTTTGGCATTGTTATTTTATTTTCAAAACAAAGGGCATATACTGTGGGTTTGTAGAGTATAAACAGTATATTGGGAACATTTGGAACTCTTTACATACTTGGGCTTTTTCTACTTTAAAAGCAAATGCAGGGCTAGGAGGTATAGCTTAGTGACATGGGTCCTGGGTTCAATCTCCAACACTTCTCCCCCCAAAAATGCTTTAAAGCTGTGCCTTCCCAGTGGCAGCTACTAACTCTGTGCGGCTATTGGACAATTAAAATGTAGCTAGTGTAATTATGAAAGTAAAGTTCTAATTTTCTTTCATTTTAAGTTAAAGAATTGAAATGTATAAAATGATTTTCTACTAAACACAACTTTATTGTTTTGGTAAGACTACATTTCACTTAAACTTGAAAATATAGCATCACACTTGAGATGTGTTTAAAGTGTTTCCACATTTTGTAAGTTTAGTGTTTTAAAAAAATCATCTCAGTGATTTATATTGATAGTACGTTAAAGTTATTTTCTTTTTCTTTTGAGGTGCTGGAAATAGAACACAGGGCCTCAAGCATACTAGAAATGCCCTAACAACCCTGAGCTACACCTAACAGGACCAGTGATGTTTTGGTTATATTGGGCAAAAACATTTTTTTGTACCAAGGATTGAACCTAGGGTCACTTTACCACTGGGCCACATTCTCAGCCCTTTTTTATTTATTTTAGGACAAGGTCTTGCTAAGATGCTGAGGTTGCCTTTGAATTTGTGATCCTCCTGCCCCAGCCTCTCAAGCTGCTGGGATTAACAGGTGTGCGCCACTACCTGCAGCTTCAAAGACATTTTTTATTTTACCCTTGTTTTACTTTTTGTTTCTAGTGCTGGGATCAATCCCACAACCTCATGCATGCCAGGCAAATGCTCTACAACTGAGCCATATCCCTAGCTCAAGAGTTTACTTTTTTAATGTGGCTGTTCAAAAGCTTAAAATTACATGTGGTTCACATTGTTTCTTTTGGACTATGCTGCTTCAGACTGGTTATTAAGGGAAATGAACTCAATATTCACATTGGATTTGGTTCAGTCATGTAAATATCTACAATGTGTAAGGCATTTTGCTAGTGGCTTTTGGAGGAGTTTTAAAGGGACTATAATTCTGGTTCTTTCTCTAAAGGAAACTAGGAAGAGAAGACTCATACACTCAATGAAAACATCATGAAGGCAGGAAGTGCCACTCTAGTGGCACAGGCAAGTACTATATGCAGAGATGGATAGAAAATTTCTAACAGATATAGTCAATAGTAGTTTCATAGGAGGTAAGATTCCATAGACTCTGAAAGAGTGACTGAAATAGGGAGAGACTAAGGAAGGTCTCTCTGAGAGAATTAGGAGAATTATGAATGGAATAGAGGATATGACATGTTGGGCAGGGGTAGGGCAACACAAAATAGATTGGTCTTTTCCAGAAATTACTATAATTTTGTGTCACTGGAATATGTAACTTTAAAAGACCTTTGCCCAGAACAGAAGACCAAGAGACTGAACTATCCTTAATGACAGCTTAGTTCAAAGGATCTTTTGAAATCAGTCTGTTCTCACTCCTACCTGATAAGGAACATTTCTTTTTAATATTCAGCATCTACTTGAATATTTCCAGAGACACATAACTTTCCTTGCTTCATGAGGCTGGTTATATCTCCATTTTGGAGTTTTGTCATACTGTTGTATTAAAGAAACAATTATTCTGTGTGTATATATATATTTTATAATTTTATAAATTTTGTTGATTGGCCTTTATTTTATTCATTTATTTATATGTGGTGCTGAGACTCGAATCCAGTGCCTCACTCATTCTAGGCAAGTGCTGTACCACTGAGCCACAATCCCAGCCCCCAGTTCCCATATATTTTCATCTATTTCTAATTTGACATGTGTGCTTGTCTGTCTGGTGTCTGTGTGTGTGTGTGTGTGTGTGTGTCTGTCTGTCTCTCTCTCTCTCTGAAGGGTTGCAGTACTGGAGATTGAATTCAAGGCCTCATGCATGCCAGACAAGTGCTCTACCACTGAGTTACATCTCTAGTTTCTTTTTTCCCCCTATCCCTTTTTGGGGCACTTGGGATTGAACTCAGGGAATGTTCTGTCGCTAGCTATATCCTCAGCCCTTTGTTTTTTATTATTTCGTTTTTTTAAAAATATTTTTTAGTTGTAGATGAACACAATGTTTTTATTTTATTTATTTTTATGTTGTGCTGAGGATCTAACCCAGTGCCTCTCGTGTGCAAGGCAAGTGCTCTACCACTGAGTTACAACCCCAGCCCCCTTTGTTTTATTTTGAGATAGCATATTGCTGGTTCCCCTATTTGGCCTTGAACTTGGAATCATCCTGCCTTGGACTCCCAAGTTGCTGGGGTTATAGGCATACACCACTGCACCTGAACCCTGAGTTTTATTTTGTTTTTTGTTTTTTTTTCCACGTAGTGGGGATTAAACTCGGCCTCAAGCATGCTAGGCAAGTACTGTACCACTGAGCCACATCTCTAGTCCTTTATTTTGAGACAGAGTCTGCCTAGGCTGGCCTGGAATTTGTGATCTTCCTGCCTCAGCCTCCTGTGTAGCTGGGATTACAGGTGTGTGCCACCAAGCCTGGCTGGTTGTGCTCTCTGTATGTTATACCTCTCAGTATTTGAAGATGATAATTGTGCCCCTTTTTAGACTTTCTTCAGGATAATCATCTCCAGGTAATTAAGCCATTTATATATTTTATTTTGTGAGACCAGGGGTAAGGGAGACTTGCTGTGTTGCCAAGGCTGGGCTTGAACTCAGCTCTCCTCCCACCTCAGCCTCCTGAGTAGCTGGGTTTACAGGCTTGTGCTCTGATGCTTGACCAGCCATTTCTTTCATATGTAGGCTTTTCACCATCTTGGTCATTCTAGAAAATTTCTTGTGTTTGTTATTTTCCTTTTGGAGATTATGTTTTGTGGTGCTGGGGATTGAACCCATGGCCTTGTGCATGCAAGGCAAGCAGCTCTACCGACTGAGCTATATCCCCAGCCCTGGAGATATTTTTTAAATGTTGCAAATACGCCACAGGTAGTCTGAGCAGCTGGGGCTTTTATTTGAACATTGTGGCATATGAAAGCAACTTGTGACTCTGTTAGGTTACTTAGCAGCCAGGTCAAACAGGCTTTTTTATTGAGCTTGTGGTAGATAAAACTTTTGAGTTCTTTTTTCATGTGAACTGCCAGGACAGGTTCTTTCCCTGCTCTTTACTCTTGCTATGAGTTATTTTAGCCTGATTACCCTTAATAAAAGTGTACAAAGTAGCACATATCATTTTATTTTAGCCCATCCTCATAGTTCACTGTGAATTCAGAATATTACTTATGTACATCTATGTTAAATCCCAACCATGAGTTGTTTGTATATTTGGTGAGAATGTCTTTAATTGATCCATCCAAATGGTTCATTGGGGGGGGGGTACTGGAGTTGAACTCAGGGGCACTCGACCACTGAGCCACATCCCCAGCCCTATTTTGTGTTTTATGTAGAAACAGGGTCTCACTGAGTTGCTTAGTGCCTTGCCATTGCTGAGGCTGGCTTTGAACTCGCAATTCTCCTGTCTCAGCCTCCCTAAGTGCTAGGATTATAGGCTTGCGCCACCATGCCTGGCTCTAAATGGTTCATTTTTTTAAAAAATACTTACTTTTTAGTTGTAGGTGGACATAATGTCTTTATTTTATTTTTATGTGGTGCCAAGGATCAAACCCAGTGCCTCACGCGTTCTAGGCGAGCACTCTGCCACTGAGTCATGACCCCAGCCCTAAATGGTTCATTTTTAAATGATAAGTTTATAGGGTGATTTTTCAGGTTAACATTATTCCATGATCTTTTTATTTCCAGTACTAAAGATTGAGCCCTGGGCCCTTACACTTGCTAGGCAAGTGTTCTACCACTGAGCTATATCCCCAACTCTTTATTTTGAGACAGGATCTCACTAAGTTTCCCAGGCTGAACTCAAGCTTGTTATCTTCCTACTTCAGCCTCCTGCGTAGCTGGGACTATAGGCATCCACCACCATGCCTGACTTGCTCCATAATCTTTGATGGTAATATGTTAACAGCTGTGAATCTATTAAACTGAATTATCATCAGACCCCTTCCTATGCAGTGTGTTTCTAAGTTTGGCATCGGTCAGCATCACCTGGTGGCTTATTAAAAATGCAGATTCTCAGGTCCCATTCTACTGAATCATTCTCTATTTTAACAAGATTTTCAGATCACTCACACATATGCTGAGGTTTAAGAAGTACTGAGCTAGCCCAAATTTTTCCATAATGGTAGGAAGAGAAACCCCATGTCCAGTGCAGAAAACAAATCAGTAAGATAGTATTGTTACCCTGTAGAATTAACTGTGGAATTTCAAAAATATTCATGTCTGTCCAACCCCAGAGAAATATTCACAGATAATTCTAATGTGCAAGCCAAAGTTGAGAACCATCCCTATATAAAGCTGATAAGAATTTGGCAGTGAATTCCACCTGTGGTGCACTTGTTTTTTTCTACATGTGAACAGTATATCTAATAGTCTATTATAGAATGTCCCCCGTGTGTGTGTGTGTGTGTGTCTGGGGATTGACCCCAGAGCCTTACACATACTAAGCAAGTTCTCTATCACTGATTTACATCCCCAGCCTTCCCCTAAGTTCTCAGATTTTACTATGCTATTGTTTCTAGACCTGACCTTTTATGAAGATTGAATCATTTTTAAAAGCTAGTGTTTTACATCTCCATGGTATCTCAAAGATTTTTGGTATGAATTATTCATTTTTTGTGGTACTGGGGATTGAAACCAGGGATGCTTTACCACTGAACTGTATCCCATGACCTTATATATTTTTATTTTGAGAAGAGATCTTGCTAAGTTGCCAAGGCTGGCCTTAAAATTGTGTTCCTCCTACCTCAGGCTCCAAGTTCCTGGGATTGTAGGCATGCACGACCACATCCAGCACAAGTTATGCATTCTTGGCTCTGAATTCTCTGAGAAGTTTGGATTTTTTTCTCATTCTTTAAATTAGAAGGTAATTCTCCTTGTTGAAAAAAATAGAAGCTGAGTGGCCCTACCTTCCATCTTCTCAGTATAGGCAGTCCCTCCTGTGCTCAGTATAAGACCACTTTCTTGTTTCAGATGCTGTTTTTTGAATCTTCCTGATATGTTTGCAAGTTTCTATTCCTTTTGGGTTTTAATCTTCTTGATGCTATTCTTAAGACTTAGTGCCACTGTTTGTAATTGTCCTTGACATGTGAATTTTCTGTTATCTGTGGTTCATATCCTTGAATTGTCAGAACTTATCAGATGTTTTTGCTTTCTTTGGAAGATTTACATTTTGAATCAAATTTTTTGTGGTACTCGTATTGAACCCAGGGCCTCGGCATGTTAGACAAATGCATTAGCACTGAGCTATATACCTCTAGACCAGAAGATTTTAATTTTAAAGCTTATTAATCATCTTTTTTTTTGTATTGGGGATTTAACCAGGGGCACTTTAACGTTGAGTTACATCTCCAGTCCTAATTTTTTATTTTGAAACAGGATCTCACTAAATTTCTGAGATCAACCTCAAACTTGCAATACTCCTGCCTTAGTCTACCAGGTTGCTGGGATTACAGGTCTGTGCCACCATGCACGGCAAAGCCTATTGATCCTAAAATTATTTTCAGAACTATTTCCTCATCCTTCAGAAGTGGATCTTGTCCTGTCATGTTATTAGCATTCAAAATATTGCTTTAAGAACATTCACCAAGGGGCTAGAGTTGTAGCTCAGTGGAAGAATGCTTGCCTAGCATGTCTGGGACACTGGGTTCGATTCTCAGCACTGCATATAAAAAAAAATTTAAGATCCATTGACAACTAAAAAAAAATATTTAAAAAAGAAGAAGAATATTCACCAAATGTTACCGGTGATTTTCTTTGGCTTGAGATATTACATACAGGTGGGATTTCTTTTTCCATTGTCCCTCTCTATAAACAATCAGTTGCTTTTACTATTCCCAGTAGTAAATTGGGGGTGAGGGCACTGGCTTTTGTTGTTTGTTTTTAGTGCTTGGGCCACATAATTTACATGGGTATTTATTAAAGCTGATTTTCTAGTCTTCCCCAAAAGTTTCAAGTTGTCAACATTTGTCAGAAATTTCTATTGTTTAGACTTAATCAAAATTAAGGAATCCTAGTTAGGAGATTAGGGAACTCTTACCAAAATATTAAGGTCTACCCCCTCCATTTCTTCAACATACTTATTCTATTTGTTTTAATAATGTTATGATATTTACAAGAATAATGATCTAAGGAAAATAGAATGTAAATCTAGGTGTGCCCATGTCTAGACAAAAGTTTCCTTCGGCTCAGGAAAGAGTTTGACAAGATAGGCTTCTCAGTGTTTATATCTGGGAAAGGATTTTTAAAAAAATTTTCTCTTTAGGATGGATTTGTGAATGTTCTAGTACTTCATGTGTTGTGTGTAGGTATGCAGGGGGTTATATCCCAGTATCAATATAGACTATCTTTTCCCCACAAATCAAATTTCATATTGTCCTCGTCTGTTTGGGCTACTGTAATAGAATATCATATACTGGGTGGCTTATAACAGCAGAAACTTAATTCATAAAGTTCTGGAGGCTGGAAAGTCAGAATCAAGGCAGTGGCAAATTTGGTTTTTTGTGAGGGCTGACTTATCCTTATTGATAGAAGGGGCAAGGCAGCTCTCCAGGGCCTTTTCTGAGGGCACTAATCCCATTTCATGAAGGCTCCATTCTTATAACCTAGTACTTTTTCCAAAGGTGTCACCTCCTGATACCATCACCTTGAGGGTTAGTACTTTAGCATGTGAATTTTAGGAGACAGAAGCCAAATTTCCACAAAATTTTTCTTTTTTTAAAAATTTTTTTAAGTTGTTGATGGACTTTTATTTATTTTTATGTGGTGCTGAGGATTGAACTCAGTGCTGCACACATGCTAGGCAAGTGCTCTACCACTGTACTACAACCCCAACCCAAATTTTTTCTTTTCTTTTTGGTATTAGCGATTAAACCCTGAGATGCTTAGCCACTGAGCCACATCCCCACATTAGCAATGTCTTGCTAATTTGCTGAGGCTGGTCTCGAAATTTGCAGTCCTCCTGTCTTAGCCTCCCAAGATGCTGGGATTGCAGGCATATACCACCACACCTAGCAGAGTTTTTCTTGATAAATCTCAACATGTAATAATTGAGTACAATGTTTATCACTTATGTGTGGTACTGGGGATTGAATCTAGTGGCACTCTACCGCTGAGCTATATCCCTAGCCCTTTTTATTTTTTGAGACAGGGTCTCACTAATTTGCCCAGGTTGGCTTCCAACTTTCAATCCAATCCTCCTGCTTCAGCCTCCTGAGTTAATGGGACTACAGGTGTGTGTCACTGTGCCTGGCAAAGAGAACTGTAAATTAGTTTTATTTTTTGTGGTATTGGTGATTGAACCCAAGGCTTCACACATGCTAGGCAAGCACTGCACCTCTGAGCTATGACACCCTCTCCATAAGCATATGATTTTAATGAAGCATACTCATCTCTTGAAGGAGGCATTTACACAATTCTGATAGGTTCTTTAAAATTTCACCTTTTAGTATCTCATACAGCATAGTTACTATTTCCAGTTGAAATTTACATAGAAGCTCCTTGGTTGCATGGTTAAATGGATTTTGAAATAAGGAAATTTCCTTTACACATTTACATTGAGATCCAAACACCACTTCTGAAATTATAGTTTGACCTCTAAGAATAAATCTATAAATTTGTGTGGGAATAGAGCTCTTGTTTCTTTGACAGCACAAAAAGTACATAAAGCAACCTGACATTATTTGTGTTGCCAGTGCTAGTTATTGTTGGACTGATTTTATCATAGTATTGATTTTGAATGTAAGCATTGTTTGCCTTATTATTCATTAAGAAACATTATCAAGTCCACAGTGAAGCTAATTTCAAAAACCATTCATTGTTTGAAAGTAATAGTCAAGGGTGGTTCTTCTCATTCAGAAAAAGAATTCAATCTTTTCCCTGAGTGCAACGAATCACGAAGGTTTACCTATGTTAAGCCATCAGAATGCCACATGGTAGAGCAAGTCAAGATTTCTGACAAAAAATTCATAGAACTGAGGATGGTTAAGTTCACAGAAGTCAGATTCACCATTGATACCACTTGGGTCAATAACATCATTAATTCAGGTATTTTCTGCACAGTACCTGCAGAATAACCACAGACCTTAAACACCTTACATTTTGTAGGCTTTGCAAATTAGTCCAACTAGGTCATTTTCCACTCCATACATACTTTCATCATTTCAGTTGTAACACATCTTAGTGGATCAGCTTCAGGTTGTGCTGAACTGTTTTCTCAACTTCCTTGAAAATATTCACCTGTAGTTCTCATGCAGACTATTCATAGGGGCTACTTCTGCACTTAGTTCAAACTCCTTAAATAATCAACCCTCCCTTGGCTCCTTGAGTAAACAGCAATGGAATGTTATCAATTATATTTGTGAACTAATCAGTAGCTAAGGAAAACCACTCCATCATTTGCATGAATGTTCATTTGATTAGTGATATGATTTCCATTATCCTTGACTTTTTGTACAAGTGCATTCACGAAAAGGCAAATACACTTTTTTCCCCTTTGGGTTCTTAGAATTGAACTCTCATGCGATGCTACCACTGAGCTACATCACCAGCCCTTTTTTTATTTTGAGACAGAGTTTCATTAACTTGCTAATACTGGCCTCAAACTTGGAATCCTCCTGTGTCATCCTCCTGAGTCACTGAGATTACAGGCATGTATCACCATGCCCAGCTAAAAAGCTAATATTCATAAATTTTCTCTGTAAAGATTTCTACACTCAAAACAATTCTATTTACCACTGACAAATGGCTTTCCCTGATTAGACAAAAATGAGTCACTTGGAAACTTAACTTTAGTTGAAGGTTCATTTTCATTTTTTAAAATATTTTGGATGAGATATTCATTTTTAAATTTTCTGATTTTTCAGACTAGCTTTCCTGTGAACTGGGAGTCTGACAATTGTTTAGTCTAATAATATCAAGTATATATTGTATTACGTTAGCATATCTATGTTGTCTGCATAATAAATGCAATCTTTGCCATGTAATGAAAATAATCTATCTGATGTGCCTTTAAGCATGCTATGCAAAGTCCACTTCTCTTTTCATTTGACATGATGAATTTAGTAATTTCAAAACTGTCACAGTATGGTGATACACATGGCAGTTGAAATACTGTCAAGTTTTAACTGCATCATGGCAACTTACAGCGTACAGAGCAGCAGTGCAAAGCAGTAACAATGCCACTTACAGTCTGTCACAACTGCTCAACTCTGCCATTATAGCACAAAAGCAGCCATAGGCAATATGTAAATGAATGTATATGGCTTTGTTCCCAATAAAATTTTATGAACATTGAAATGTGAGTTTCATATGATTTTTTTTTTACATACCACAAAATACTCTAATTTTTAGCCCTTTAAAAATGTAAAACCTGGAGATAAGTAGTTCAGTAGTAGAGTGCATTCATGCAAGGCTCTAGGTTCAATCCCCAGTATCTCCTCCCGCCAAATGTGAAAGCCATTCTTGGATTGCAAGGGAATAGAAATAGGCAGTATGACTGGATTTGGCCCAAGTGCTGTAGTTTTCCAAATTCTGGCCTAGTGTTCCTAGTATGACAATGCTTTTCTGGATGGTTTCTGTTTTAAAATCTTATTTGAGGTCTTAAAATCTACGCCTTGACCTGTGTTCTGGATTTTCACATAATTAAAAGTGTCTTAAGCTGGGTGCTGTGTGCACACCTGTAATCCCAGTGGCTCTGGAGGCTGAGGTAGGAGGATCACAAGTTGAAAGCCAGCCTCAGCAACTTAGCGAGGCCCTAAGCAACTTAGCAAGACCCTGACTCTAAAGAAAAATAAAAATAACTGGGTGTGGTGGTGCATGCCTGTAATCCCAACGACTCTGGAGGCTGAAGCAGGAGATCAAAGCCAGCCTTAGCAAAAAGCGAGGCACTAAGCAACTCAGTGAGACCCTGTCTCTAAATAAAATTCAATAAAGTGCTGGGGATGTAGCTCAGTGGTCGGTCAAGTGCTCCTGAGTTCAATCCCCTGTACCACAAAAAAAAAAAAAAAAAAAATCTTAATAGTATACATAATGACCTGTTTTCAAGATTGGTCTCCTTTCTCCTTTTAGATAATTTTCCACTTGTTCATCAAGATGGAAAACTCAGATTCTAACGAAAAAGGAAGTGGCGATCAGTCTGCAGCACAGCGCAGAAGTCAGATGGACCGATTGGATCGAGAAGAAGCTTTCTATCAGTTTGTAAATAACTTGAGTGAAGAAGATTATAGGCTTATGAGAGATAACAATTTGCTAGGCACCCCAGGTATGGAACATGTAATTTAAGGATTTTTTTATGTAAATTGCTGGCTTTTAAAATATAACCTATTGTAAAAGTCTGTCTTGTCATTATGAAAAATGATTAATACAGGGAATATAGGATGGCATTTACTGCTGTACTTATTACTTAATTATGCATTTATATTTGGAAATCCTGTCAAAAATTTTAGTTATAAATTAAATAATGAATTTTTAGCAAAATGTATCAAAAAAGGAGCTGAACAATCTCTTTGTTCTTAGTTAGCTTTACTTAACTTTTAGGAATGGTTCCAAGTATGGAATAGATAATGGAAACTTTAGTTCCTGGGACAGACATCTATTTTGTCATCTCCAATTCTGCAAATATATCCCAGATGTAATCCTGTAGTTAGTCATGGGTAAGATGGCAGTTAGAACTTTTGGTTATTCTGTTTTATTATACTAAGTCTCATTTGACCCTGGCTAAAACTCAGCATCTCACTTCCTCCTCATTTCTATTTAATTCTACTAAACTTTGGGTGATTGCATGTTTTAAAAGGTAAAGGTATAGCAGGATTTTTAACAGGGAGTGTATTCAGTAACTCAGGAAGCTAAATTCAAGGCCAACCTGGGCAACTTATTAAGACCCTGTTTCACAGTAAAACTTTTTAAAAAAGAGCTGAGGATATAGTTCAGTTGTAGAATGCTTGCCTAGAATGTGCAAAGCCCTCGGTTTTGATCCCTAATACCACACAAAATAAACTGGTATGGGTTGTATTTTAGGCCAATAGTACCAGGTTTCAATAGTTGGAGATCTGGCCCTTCTGTTTGTTACTTGGTGTGTCTTCTGGCAAGTCAGTCTCAGTCTGTTTTCTCATTTTAAAATGCAGATAATGTCTACTTCCCAAAATTACAACCTTTTTAAAAATTAGAGACTATATGAAAATTACTTCATAAATTAGAAAGATTTTGTGTGTGTATGTGTACATGCTGGGGATTGAACCCAGCGCCTCAAGAATGCTGAGCATTTGGCTCTAACACTGAGCTACATCCCCAGCCCTGGGAAAGATATTTGTATAAATATGTAAGTTGTAATAGTATGTTCTTGAAGAAGTGACTTTTACACAGGTTCCTATTCACTTCTTGGTTTTCACTTCAGATATTTAAGAGACTGACTTTTAATTTTTAGTTGTTTCTTTTAAAAAAAAAGCTTTGCTCTTAACTATTTTAAACATAATATTTCTCTTATAATCTTCATCTGTCAGATCACCATGGGGCACTGATGAAGTATTTATTCCCCTAAACTCATTTTTGCCCTATGATGTTTTGTTTGTTATAGGAGTCACTAGTTCTTATTTGTAATTTGGAAAATATTTTTAAATTTTCAGGTGAAAGTACTGAGGAAGAGTTGCTGAGAAGACTACAACAAATTAAAGAAGGTCCACCACCACAAAACTCAGATGAAAATAGAGGTATGTTTTGCTTTGGGAGGTGGATAGGGGATGGAATGATAGAAACTTCATAATAGTAAATGTCAGCCAAAGATTATCCAGAAATGGCACAGATTAATTTGGTGCTAAGTAACTGCTCATAAAAAGAAAAATGGCATTTTCTTGACATTTGGTGAGAATGTCAGCATGTTTTTTTTTCTGCCTCACCTTTAGGTTGTTTGCATTAATTGGGACACAGTGAGAAATGGCCTATTTAAAATGTGGTGGTTTTTTTTCCTCTTGGCTTTCCACCTCCGTTGAAATTTCCTCCTACTTAATTCCTTATTTATAAATATGTGGCTTTCTCACAGCAAAATGAAATGATGCATTGTCTGTCCCAGTGGATCTCAACAAGGTGTAATTTTGTTCCCCTCAGGGGAGTATTGGCAATATCTGGATACATTTTTGGTTGATACAATAGAGAGTTTCTACCAGCATCTAGCAGGTAAGGATGAGCAAGTATGTAGCCAAGCATCCTGACATCTTGCAATACATACACAGCATAGTTCCCAGAATTAATTGGCTTGAAGTGTCAGTAGTGCCACTGCTGAGAAATCTTGCTGTAACCTCAGGTCTGGTATTTCCCTCCCAACATGAAAGAGGGAATTTGACTTTGTAACCTAAGAGCTATGATAGTAATTCAGTTCTTGAATAAGTCATAATATATGCCTTGCTAAGTTCAGGATGTTCACTTGATCAGATCTCCAGTTTCATGTCAATTTAAAATCTTGATGATGCTAACAAATATTGAAATACTTTTAAATTATAACTCTTGTTTGTATTCTTGCTATGGCTATGATAGTCTTGTGTTTTAAAATAACAACATGTTATCAAAGACATTGAAGCCAAGATCCTAGAAGTAATGTAGACTAATGAAAGTTTGACAAAAATATAATTTGTACCAAAATACTACCGTTGGTGTTTTGACAGTGGACTGAGAAAATGTGGCCTTCTGACAGTCCCACAGTGGTATGTGAGGCTCTGTGTATCATGAAATACTGAAAGTAGACTTCTTTCAGGTCCCCTTTAAAGATAAAAGTGATTTTCTGGGCTGGAAATGTAGCTCAGTTGGTACAGTGCTTGCCTCACATGAACAAAGCCCTGGGTTTAATCCCCAGTGCCACAAAAAAAAGGCAATTTTCTAAATTTCTCTAGGGATTAGCTTGCTGATTTCAAATACAATTGAACTTCTCCTGCCTTTTACTTGCAAATCTATGTGGTATAGTTTATAAAAATCTACAAATGTGAAATTTGGTCATAATTTTTAAGTTCTTTAGTACAAAATTGCAGAGTGCTACTATGTGATTGTCCTAATTTTAGTAGTTCCTTTTTCTCCCTCTCCCCACCCTTTGTTTTAAACAGGTGGAGGAGACTCTTCAGATGATGTGTCTAATGGTGACTCTATAATAGACTGGCTGAACTCTGTCAGACAAACTGGAAATACAACAAGAAGTGGGCAAAGAGGAAACCAGTCTTGGAGAGCAGTGAGCCGGACTAATCCGAACAGTGGTGATTTCAGATTCAGTTTAGAGATAAATGTTAACCGTAATAATGGGAGCCAAAACCCAGAGAATGAAAATGAGCCATCTGCAAGGCGTTCTAGTGGAGAAAATATGGAAAACAATAGCCAAAGGCAAGTGGAAAATCCACGATCTGAATCAACGTCTGCAAGACCATCTAGGTCAGAACGAAATTCAACTGAAGCATTAACAGAAGCTCCACCTACTAGAGGTCAAAGGCGGGCAAGAAGCAGGAGCCCAGACCATCGGAGAACCAGAGCAAGAGCTGAAAGAAGTAGATCACCCCTTCATCCAATGAGTGAAATTCCACGAAGATCTCATCATAATATCTCATCTCAGACTTTTGAGCACCCTTTGGTAAACGAGACAGAGGGAAGTTCTAGAACCCGGCACCATGTAACATTGAGACAGCAAATAACTGGACCTGAGTTGCTAAGTAGAGGTCTTTTTGCAGCTTCTGGAACAAGAAATGCCTCTCAAGGAGCTGGTTCTTCAGATACAGCTGGCACTGGTGAATCTACAGGATCAGGACAGAGACCTCCAACCATAGTCCTTGATCTTCAAGTAAGAAGAGTTCGTCCTGGAGAATATCGCCAGAGAGATAGTATAGCTAGCAGAACTCGGTCGAGGTCTCAGACACCAAACAACACGGTCACTTATGAAAGTGAGCGAGGAGGTTTTAGGCGCACATTTTCACGTTCTGAGCGGGCAGGTGTGCGAACCTATGTCAGTACCATCAGGATTCCCATTCGTAGAATCTTAAATACTGGCTTAAGTGAGACTACATCTGTTGCAATTCAGACCATGTTAAGGCAGATAATGACAGGTTTCGGTGAGCTAAGCTACTTTATGTACAGTGATAGCGATTCAGAACCTAGTGGCTCGGTTCCGAGTGGAAATATGGAAAGGGCAGAGCCACGGAATGGAAGAGGGGGTTCTGGTGGTGGTAGCAGTTCTGGTTCCGGTTCCAGTTCCAGTTCCAGCCCTAGTTCCAGTTCTAGTGGTGAAAGTTCAGAAACTAGCTCAGAGGTGTTTGAAGGCAGTAATGAAGGAAGCTCATCATCAGGCTCATCAGGTGTCAGGCGAGAGGGTCGACATAGGGCCCCAGTCACTTTTGATGAAAGTGGCTCTTTGCCTTTCCTTAGTCTGGCTCAGTTTTTCCTCTTAAATGAGGATGATGATGACCAACCTAGAGGACTCACCAAAGAACAGATTGACAACTTGGCAATGAGAAGTTTTGGTGAAAACGATGCATTAAAAACCTGTAGTGTTTGCATTACAGAATATACAGAAGGCAACAAACTTCGTAAACTACCTTGTTCCCATGAGTACCATGTCCACTGCATCGATCGCTGGTTATCTGAGAATTCTACCTGTCCTATTTGTCGCAGAGCAGTCTTAGCTTCTGGTAACAGAGAAAGTGTTGTGTAATTAAGATCTGAACTCTCAGCTATGTAGCTGATATAGTGATGGGCAAATAGGAATCACTTGCTTTATGTCCACTTTTTGAGTGGTGCTTAAATGTAAAGGAACAACCTGAATTGAGTCATTGCTTTCTGAAGGAATCATGTCCTTTTTCCAGTTTCTGTTTGAGAAAGAGATTTTAAAAAGCAATGGTTTAGGACCTAAAAATCTGACTTCAGTACCAGTTGAATCAATAGCATTTCTGTTACTGATGATTAATCATGTACACTTGTCAGTTTCTCCTTTGTTATTTTAAAAGATCTGCCTTAGCAGTGGCTCCTGTCTGTTTCTTGTTGACCTTTAACATTTCCCACACCATAGGAGAGGGGTGAAGGAAATTCCCAGTTAAGACTAAGTTACAGTATGTGTTTCATAAGTGATTACTTAAAGCTATACCATTCCCAGTTTTGACACAAATTCAGCCACATTCTGAATATTGTTTGTTCACCTTTCAGACTAGTTGATACTGGACATGTCAGTGTAAATAACACTAAAGTTAGGATCTTTTAAGTGTATAACTGTCTCCTAAGCCCATCACTGTGGCACACTGTAGAGTGAGCTTATAGTTTAATTGAGATATTTATCTTGTGGAAATATTAAAAAGCCTATGCTTGTGTAAGTGAAAAAAATCACATTCATTTGTTTAAAAATGTAAAGCTATTTTGTAGAGGCTCAGTACTTTTCCAATGCACTGTTGTATTAATGCATTAAAACTTGTAAAGTACCATGCTTAGAAATGAGAAAACTGCTTTTTGTGAGCCAACATAGTTAAAAAAAAAAAACACACCAAACAAAGTACGAAGCTGCTTTTGTAAGTGTGTAGATGTCAAGAGCAGGACATATCTATAATATTTAATGTATGTGAACAGCTACTGTGACATGAAAAGGAAAGGACCATGCAGAATCAAACTGCATTAAAGACCAATGGAAATCATGTATTTTAACTTGGATTTAGGCAGGAAGTGAAAGATGGGAGTAAAGAAAACTGCTCTGAAGAATTTGAAGTTTTCATGAAGACAGTAATATGCAGACACAAACTGGTTACATGCTGTGAGAGCAGCAGCAGCTTGACCCTGTATTCTACTTGAATAGATGAAGCAGAAGACCAGCAAATTTGGCAGAGCCTTCTTTGGTTTATGAAAAACGAACCACTACCACCTAACAAGTTAAATTGATTTTACAAGTCTGCTCCTCAAAAAAAAAGGTGGAGGAAAGAGACTATAAACCACTTTTAGCATAAGAATTGCAGTTGGTACAGATGCGTGTGCTAATAGGAAAGTCTCGAATTTGCTTGTTTTCAAGATTTGTCCTATAAGGTACTAGTGCACACTTGTTAATATTTCATTGCTCTCTCTCTAGCACAGATCTAACATGTCACATTTAAAGACCTGTTGAAGAATTAAGGAATTTTCATCCTTTGTTGAAAGTGAGTCATGTTGGGTTACATGGAATTCAAATTTTAATCGTGCTGCCCATATTTGAAGATGAGATTGCTGACTCACTATGGACATGCACTTTATGTTGTTTTTTTACTAGTAAGAATAGAATTATGATAACCCCAGTATACTTGCCTAATTTCTCTTTTGAGACCAATTGAGGTTAGGATTAGTCTGGCTGTGGAACAGATACTTGTTTTTCTGGGAATAGCTAGCAGGCCAGGAGAGGGACTGAACACATCCTTGGCCTTAAACAAAATTGGCTAACTACCCAGATATATTCAAATACTCTCTGAAATAAGTCTGCTTTTGGACTGGCTACCTTCACTATTATCACCTAAGCTGTAAAGATTATTTCAAAACTCATTCTTTCATGTTTTCTGGCTTTCAATCCTACCTAAGTATCCAGGAAATTAACTTGTGTAAATATGGTAGTTGTTTACTAAGATATGTACTGCTCTTGCAAGGAAATAATGTCCAAACAAAGCTTCACTTATTTTTTTTAATATAAGCAGATTTCACTGTTTATGGCGCTTATGTAATACATTTTATCTTTTTAAAAAAATGTCCATGTAAAAGTAAGGATTCCTTTATATTTGTGAGCCTCCTTGTCTCCTTCCCTTAAAGGTATAATCAGTGGTTTTCATATCTGCAGGGTAGTACTGATTGGCTAAAAAGTCCATTTTCTTCTTGGTATAAAATGTTCCATTAACATAGGGGTGGTCTTTTTAAATAGTTTTAAAAACAACTGCAGCACGTTCTAAGTATAAAAGAGTTATTGGCAACAGGCACCTCCCTAACCTCCCCAGATGTATTACTTATTTGTGAAGTATTAAAACTAAGAGATAACTCAAGCAGAATGCTGGTCATGAATGTAGATGTTGAAGCTCTTCATAAACACTGGAAATAGAACTTTTTAAGTTTTTAGCCTTCAGTAGAATGCACATTGGACATGTGCATGTGGACACCTTTTTCATTAGCACTCTTATCCATTGGACTGCATAGAATGAATACAAGTATTTTAGTGGAATTTGCTACTTAAGTTTTTATTTTGCAAAGTCCATAACTAATATATGCTTACTAATGTAAACGTTGAAGACAAGGCCGTTTGTAGGTGTCAGATGTACAATGGAGAACAAAAATCCTTTTTCCCCACCAGCATCCAAACACCTATACTTGAGAGAGCATTTTCTTGCAAAAGACTTCACATTTCATTTTGTATCTTTGCACTTTTTCTTTATTACAAAAAGGTCCTGTCTTTAAGACCTACTTTGAACTTCATGCAGTAATAGGAACAAAAAAAAAACAATGTTGGGAGATCACATTGTTCAAAGCATAGGGAAAAGTACTAAAACCTGAATTTCCTTGAATATTTTAGATGCTTTTTAAAAATTCACTTAGTAGTGTGAAACATTTGCAGTGTTTTGTTTAATTCCAAGCAGCTGACGAGGTTGAGATTTACTAGTACCAGAAAACAAAATTGAGCAAGTTAGGTTAAAAGTTTGCAGGCTGTTCATAGCAGCACTAGAAAAAAAGAGTGTTGTTAATTTGGAATATTTGCTCTAAAAAGAACACATTAGTTACACTCAGTGGTGTTAATGGATGTGGGGACTGAGAAAACTGTTCACATTAGTGTTGGAATGTAAGTAATAATTGTACAGTTACAAGAAAACTTTTAGCTCCAGGAGGTAATACAATCTTTAAGAACATAATTATTGGAATTCATCCAAACTAAGATAGGAAACTTAACTGGTTAGCTCTAAGTATTACCTCAATATCTCCCCCACCCCCTGGAAAACATCCTTTCCGTGCCAAGTATTCTCTCCTAGTGTCAGTGTCTCATATTTATCAAGAGTTGTCACTTAATATGCTTTGTATTTAATCACCTGTTTCCCAAGGGTCCACAATGTGAAATGGGTCAAGCGTCAGCCTTGATTTTCAATCAGTTCCCAAAATAGCTATGTGATAGAGAAATATTGCAAAATGCCATTTTTACAGCTTGCTAGAATATGGTGGCACCTTGTGTTGGTTAACATTTTAAAGATGGACATTTTTATCCTCCCCCTTCTTTGTTCTTTTGTGAACAATAATAATTTGCCTTATTTGATTTTTAAAAAAGGTTTTACTTTACTGGCTTCCCTGTCAAATTCTTACCAGCATTAAGTACACAGAAGCCATGTTTTCAGGGCACTTTGATTTTTTTACTGGTCTTCTAAGACTTTGCTGATTGCTACTTTCTGAAGTATTCTATACCTTAGCAATCCAAGAAGTTCATAAGGCACATGTTGAAGTGTCTGTTTTTCCCCTTTAGTATAATTCTTCAGTATGTTTAATATTCAATAACAGTGTTGTAATTCATTAAGTTAACTAGTAGATTGTGTGCTTTTGAAAAAACATTTGGAAATGTACCTGGACGTAATATGCTTCATTTGGAAAGTTAAAGTGCAGGGTCTGAGGAACTAGTATTTAATTTTAAAATCACTTTTAATAAGCAGCTAAAACCAGCTGTGAGTTTGGCATACTTGCCCTTTAAAATTTTTAGCATTCTGAAACAATTATTTTCCTTAACTGGACAGTTTTAAAATATTACCTAATACTCTCAACAAGTTAATGTTATTTAAACCTACTTTGTATCTCAAAGTCTACAGCATAGAATAGAATTGTTAGGGGGTTGTTAGAACTCTCAAGGAGTAAAACAACAGTTTATCAGTTCTACAGTTCTTTTTGTGTCTGTGTAGGTGTTTGGATTCAAATCTAAAACAGGCACACCATACAACACTTAAATTTCAATCAGATACTTGTTTTTGATTAGGATTTGTTGACTAAAGTTCCACAAGCTGCTTTATAGTCACTTGGGTCAAGTGGTGGCTATCTTAAAGACATGTAGTGAAAGTGATCCCCATCATACCACTGTGCCTCATTACTCAAAGGTTCCTCAATCAGTTCCACATCTTGCAGATTTATTCCATTACCAAGGTTTGGTTGAACCAGTTGCCCAGCCTTAACTCTGTATTTAGGGCCCTGTTACTAACATTCTTTTAACTGATTGATGTTTTAACTGTCCAGTGTTTGGATTTTACCTCTTGATACAAGCTCCATTTGTCCCTGGTGCTGCTTTTAAAGATATAGGGCTATGTGATCAGGTATCAAGTTGAGTAGGTACGCAGTGGGCCTGGTTATGTATCTGTGCCTGTTTTATCTTCTCCCAGGAAGAGCTGCTTTGGTATAGATGTTTACTTGGATTCACATAAAGAACTGGGCAGCCGTCTTGGAAAGCTTTCTGAAACCTATAAGAACCTGAAGGGATTTGGAGGGGGAACAGTAACAGAGGCTGCCTTTATGTCTTTGAACATGAAGCACATAAATGTATGTTCTGTAAAGACTAAAGTGATTGTTATACCAGGGCTTCCTGACCTCTGGGAGAGACTTTCAAAAAAGCAGAGGGAGCACAAAGTGAAGTGAATTTGGTTGGCTTGTTTTATCTGGTTTCTCATTTTCTTTGAATTTAAACCTGAACATAACACCCTTCTCCAATATCTATCCAACAAACTCCTGGTTGGGAAGCCCTGTATTAAATTTTGAGAATGTACCCTGTTTTCTTATTTTTTTTGTACAGTGCTTTACACCTGCTAAAAATTAACTTGTTTAATGCAAAACAAGACCTTGAAAGGTCAGTCATATTAAAGCTGGTTTGATTATTAATAGTTATCTTTTAGGAAGAAGCTTTTTCCCTATGTAAGATGTCATACTGCAGATTTAAAATATAGACTATCAATAAAATGCATGAAGTGATCATTTGTGCTTGATCATATCTCCTTGGGGCTTTCTTTAAAAGGGGGACTCTGATAAAGATTGTGTTGCTTCAAACCAATGTCAAATAGACTTGATTTTTAGAATCAAGTGGAGTAACCGTGCAACCTGGATTTTGATTCCAACCTCACTGGTATGAGTGTGGGCAGGTACTGGTTTATATGATAAACTTCCATTTTATCTAGATTGTATAGTCCAATGGCTTGATCTTTGGTAAAATAAAAGATTAAAGTATACTCCAATACAAGAATCCTGGGAAGATTTATGTAAATGACATTTTAAGTAGGTGCATCTTTGCTGTTCTTGTATTCTCACCATTGCTCTGATCTCCCTTACTTGGTCTTCATATATACAGAAATTTTCTAGGTGTGCATGTGTGCTTGTACAGCTTGTTTCCATCCCTGCCTCCAACCTCTTAAACACGTTGCCTAAACTAAGATGTCTGTTTCCAAGTAGGTTGTCATATTCAGATACCTGATAAAGCTTCCCTTGGTATTCATTTAGCCAGTGGTGAATTTTATTCTAGGTACATTTTCTCTGGTGCCTACAGAGCTATTGTTGGTATCAGAACTCAGTTCCTCAGGATAGTTTTGGTGTGCTCAGCTCATCACCTTGTGACCTAGGGTTTCCTCTTCAGTAACTCACAATTCTAAAAAGTTTGCACTCAAATAATGTAAAATGCCCATACACAGGCATCTTTTTGAGGAAAAGTTGGTGAAAAGGACCCAGATACCTAGAACAGAATTTGATAAATTGGAGTGGATTATAAACTGCAGTCAATGGGGTTTTTCCCCTGTTTGTTGCTAGGGATGGAATACAGGGCTTTATACATGCTAATAATCATGTGCTCTATCACTGAACTATACTCCCAGCCCCTTAATGGAAATTTAAAAAATTATGAAAGCTAGGGTCCAGTTTTTTTAAGGTCTTGGAATTCAGGTAAGATTTAAATATAAAAACTTGAAGATGTATTACTAGTAGCTATATTACAAATGGCTAAAATTGTCTGTGAGGACTTACATTAAATATGCTATTAGTTAGTTAGTCTTCATTGTGAGGTGGTCATGTCATCACCCTGTTCCATAGGTGAAAACTGAGATACAGATGTTTGGTAATTTTCCCAGACAGAGGGTATGGCTCAGTGGTCGAGTACCCCTGAATTCAATCCCCAGTACCAAAAAAAAAAATCTAAAATGATGTTTTATCCCCAAAAGTTTGGAAGTAGGCTAGAATAAAATTTGGGGAATCTAATGGTTGCCTAAACCCCTTGTTATATGTCCTCTTAGTCCCAATTATGATTTGATTTGAATCAAATTAAAGAATTGTAGTTGGCTTCTGTGTGCACACAGTAAGTGGCAGAGTATTTCTACTCATGTTAAATTCTGGAATTTTTCTTCTTCGTGCCCTTGATCCCACTACCATATGACCTCTTGTTTTTCCATATTCCTTCCAAGCCCTAGGATCAGTTGTTCGTGAGGCATGATTTCTCAGAATAAACATCAGTTTGGGCTGGTTGGCGAAGGGACACTTAGAAGAGCAAATCATTCTGAGGAGGATTGAAGAATATAATGTGCTGGGCATAGTGGTGCATGCAAGTAATCCCAGCTGCTCCAGAGGCTGAGGTAGGAGGATCGCAAGTGCCAGGCCAGCCTGGGCAATTTATTTAGCAAGACCTTGTCTCAAGAAGTAAAAATTGCTGAGGATGCAGCTCAGTGATGGAATGCCCCTGGGTTCAATCCCCAGAACACACCAAAAAATGTAAGTTTTGGTAAATCACATCAGACATAACAAAATACACATAAGCACTATAAATAATGGGAGCATTCATTTTAGTAGGTTAAGTATCTTGAAATTGGCTCTAGGACAAAAGATATCAAAGGCTGGGTGTGGTGGCACATGCCTGTAATCCCAGTAACCAGAAAGGCAGAGGCAGGGGGATTGCAAACTGAGGTAATCCTCAGCAATTTAGCAAGGCCCTGTCTCAAAAATGCGAAAGGAGCCGAGTGTGGTGGTGCACACTTGGCTGTAATCCCAGCACTTTGGGAGGCTGAGGCAGAATGGTGAGTCCAAAGCCAGCCTCAGCAATGGCGAGTCTCTAAGCAACTCAGTGAGACCCTGTCTCTAAATAAAACACAAAATAGGGCTGGGGATGTGGCTCAGTGGTCAAGTACCCCTGAGTTCAATCCCCAGTACCAAAAAAAAATCTATAAAGGTGTTTTATCCCCAAAAGTTTAGAATTAGGCCTGAATAAAATTTGGGAATCTAATGGTCACCTAAGCCCCTTGTTATATGTGCTCTTAGTCCCAATTAATGATTTGATTTGAATCAAATCAATTGTAGCTGGCTTTGTGTGTGTGTGAGCACCAATCAGCTTATTGGCATCTAAGTAAATACCCTTTGAAGTTAGTTGCATTGGGCAGCCACGGGCATTTCAAGAATGTTATCTTTGTTCAAAAGATAATAGGAACTTGGCTTAGAAACAGTCTCATGAGCCATTGAGAAAAGCAATGCTATTCGGTTGGTTCACTTTATTTGCCATCCTTGGGGTGAATCTTGGCTGTTTCCAAGAATTGTCTTTCAATGGATAGAGTTTTGCCACCCTGAAGGAATGTAATGTACATTCAAAGGCAGTTGCAAATGAGGCATTTTTAAACAATGGGTACAGTAGTGTTTAGAATAAGGAAATGGCTGTTGGGGTCAGTACTTTGAGAAAATTATTACAGCCAGGTGTGGTTCCCAATACCCATAATCCCAGCAACTTGAGAGGCTGAGTAGGATTACAAATTGAAGGCCAGCTTCAGAAATTTAGCAAGACCCTGTCTAAAAAAAATGACTGGGAATGCAGCCCTGGGTTCAATCCCGAGTATCAAAAACAAAATTATTACAACTCATTCAACGTTTGAAGCATACGGATATAATCCCCACTCACAAGAAGCAGATATTTCAATGGGGAGACTTGTAGTAGATATTACCAAAACCTTAAAGGACATACATTCTGTAATTATCTCCATTAAAATGCATCAGAACTGCTAGAGCTAGTATGATATTCAAATTTGAGTGGAACATTAAGGAATAATTCGGTGAACAAGGACTTGCCTGAATTTTGAGTTTATTTCCTTAACTAATAGAAATAAATGTGTGTTAGTCGGACACAGTGGCTCACGCCTGTAATCCCAGCACTTGGGGAGGCTGAGATAGGAGAATCGCGAGTTCAAGCCAGCCTCAGCAACGGTGAGGCACTAAGCAACTCAGTGAGACCCTGTCTCTACATAAAACACAAAATAGGGCTGGGGATGTGGCTCAGTGGTCGAGTGCCCCTGGGTTCAATCCCTGGTGCCCACAAAAAAGAAATGTGTGTTGTACTCAAATACATCCTAGGCATTGTGATAGACTGGTTTCTCGTCCCTTTGTTTTTGGCAGAATGAAGACCTAAAGCCTCTGAAATATTGCTGAGTTTCTCACTGGGTGGTCTTAGTGACTATGATGTACCTACTTTTAAAAAAGATTCACTATCAGTCCTCTATATGCACCAAATGTTCTAGAATAGTGCTGTCCAGTAGAATATAATGTACGTCACATGTAATTTTAAATAGCCACATTGCAAAAGGTAATGTGTAAAGAATTTTTTATGATTTTTTAATGCAATAAAGTAAATATTTCAACATGTTATCCATACAAAATTATGAGATCACATTTTTTCATGTTGAAGCTTCAAAATCTGTATGTATTTTCTAATTATAGTACATCTTAATTTGGACTATCTACATTTCAAGTACTCACTAACCACATGTGGCTACTATATTGTATGGCAAAGTTCTGGAACAATATGGGAGAGAGTGAATACAGTGGGTTGAATCCAAATGGTGGTGAGTTTTACAAGTTCAGTTTTGGATGTGCATAAACACCTTATCTGCTCACCCTAACTACACAAGAACTAAACAAGCCTCATTCTTTCAATTGCGCACCAAAGCTATTTGCTTAAAGTGCCTATCCAGGCTTACAAAACTACCATATTTCTACTCTTTGGAGGTTAAAAGAATACACCCCCTAACAAAGCTTGAATTCTATAAGAATTAGCACAAGGTGGGGTTGTGGCTCAGTGGTAGAGCACTTGCCTAGCACATGTGAGGCACTGGGTTCAATCCTCAGCACCACATAAAAATAAATAAAAAATAAAAATATTGTGTCCATCTACTACTAAAAATATTTTTTAAAGAATTAGCACAAGACCTTAGTTAGGGAAACCCATTACAACTGCAGCATTGTGTAGCAGCCAATAAATAACAGTTGTTACATTTATTGCATAAACAAGCACCCCAAAATTTAGTCTCTTAATTCAGTTTCCTAATAGGTGTTAAAATACAAATTATTTCCAAGCAATTTCCTGCATTTGAATATTCCTGACATTTGTTAGTAATAGCTAATCTGGATTTATAATGTTTCCACTTTATGTTAGCTAGTAAGTGATAGTATATAGTTTAAGTGAGTTTTCTGGGGTGGGATGGGAAAAGTATACAACATGTGAATAAAGGCCCAGTGAAATCAAGTATTTCCCAACATCAAATCTCTCTGATGCCATTGCTTTTTGTTTTGTTTGGTTTGGCAACAAGAAGTGAAATATTAACAGTCTTGTGAAGAAAGAACCTTTGGAGCTGAAGATTTAGAAAAAGCTGATTCATTTGGCTTGGCTTTACTTGTATTTTCTGTGTGAATATAACATTTTCTGTGGAAGAATCTGAAAATGATTTAGTAATAGTGAATGGATGTTGGTTTGTAGCATGATTCCAATCTCTAGCACAAGAATCTTACTGCTTACTTGTAAGAAGCCATCATCCAGCTTTTGTTTTTTTAGAGAAAAGGTTTATTTTGGCTAACAGCTTTTTTAAACCTTGAGCATAGCCCCTCTAAAAGCAAATTTTCATTCTGTTTTGCTTTGGCTCTGCTCTTTCATGAGAGAAGGAAAAGAACAGAACAGTGTCTAAGACTGTTAGCATGAAGGTATAAGATTGTTCTTTTTTTAAAAAAAAAAAATATTAGTTGTTGATGGACACAATGTCTTTATTTTATTGCTTTGTATGTGGTGCTGAGGATCGAACCCAGGGCCTCACGCATGCGAGGCAAGCGCTCTACTGCTGAGCTACAATCCCAGCCCCAAGATTGTTCTTTTTTGTTCCTGTTGTGCTGGGAATCAAACCCAGGGCCTGGTAAGTGCTCTACCACTGAGCTACACGCTACATTTACCACCACAAACCACCTCCCCCTTTTTGGTACTGGAGATTGAACCCAGGGATGCTTACCACTGAACTACATCCCCAGCCCTTTTATTTTTTATTTTGAGACAAGATCTCACTAAGTTGAGGCTGGTCTCAAATCTCCTGCCTCAGCCTCTCAAGTTGATGGAATTACACGTTTGTGCCATCACTCCTGGCTTGATCTGTTTTATTAAAAAAAAAAAGGACAGTGCCATATGCAACACCTGGCTTGACCTGTATTTTTTTTAAAGGACAATACCATGTGTGGTGGTACATGCCTGTAATCCCAGCAATTTGGGAGAGGCAGGAGAATCACAAATTTGAGGCCAGCCTCAGCAACTTAGCAAGATCCTGTCTCAAAAAATAAAGGAGTCTAGAGATGTAGCTCAGTAGTAAAGCACCCCTGGGTTTGACCCCCGGTATTAAAAAAAAAGGTCAAAACCACAAGGAAATAAAGCTGGAGAAGCCTTTTTTCTTTCTTCCTACACCAAGGTATTCAATTCATGCTATTGGTAATTTAATTTTCAATACCTTATAAGTTAAATCTCCAGCATACATTTTTTTTTTTGGTACCAGGGATTGAACTCAAGGGTACTAGACCACTAAGCCACATCCCCAGCCTTATTTTTTTGTGTTTTATGTAGAGACAGGGTCTCACTGAGTTGCTTAGCACCTCTCCATTGCTGAGGCTGGCTTTGAACTAGCAGTTCTCCTGTCTCAGCCTCCCAAAGTTCCAGCATACATTTTTGGGTTTTGTTCTGTTTTTCTTTTTTAATTAATTAATCAATTTATTCATTTATTTATTTTTGGTGTCAGAGATTGAACCCCAGAGAGCTTAGCCACTGAACCACATCCCCAGACATT
>PVHX01021946.1:0-28719 GCA_004024805.1 Geosciurus inauris | reverse complement strand
GATGCTCAGGTTAAGTGTCTGACCTAGTCCCTCATCTCCTCATTCCAGATGAGCTTGCTGAGGCCCACAGGGGAGGCATTTCTCCAAGTTGTGCTGAGATCTCAGTTGAGTGAACAGTACCGGTTTTAACAAAATTCTGAAATGGTGGCCTGGACGGGCCAGTAGGACAAGGATTGTCCTTATCAACCTTTCCAGTATTAGTAGGTAGAGGTGGTGGGAGAGGGGGGGCCTGAGTAGGCAATGTTAAAACTGTTTTAGGAAAAAAAGAAGCTGGGTGCAGTGGAAGATAGCTGCAATCTCACCAAGTGAGCAGGGTTCCTGCTCCTCATTTTCTTTCCCTGTCCTACTTTTCTCCCCTTCTTCCCTCGATTCCTTCTCTCCACCTGTTCTGCACTATTGGGGTGGGGGTTCTGGGGATTGAACACAGGGAAGCTTAACCACTGAGCTATATCCCCATTCCTTGTTTTCTTTCTTCTTCTTCTTTTTTTTTTTTTTAGAGAGAGAGAAGGCCTCACTGAGTTGTGAGACTGTCCTCAAACCTGCCATCCTCCTGCCTCAGCCTGCCCAGTCACTGAGGCATCACCACCACATGGGGGTAGTTCTTCCCCATTCCTGCAACTCCTTCACCTCTTTCTCCCGTCTCCTGATTGTCCTCAATCTCCATATATTTCTGCCTCTTTCTTTCCCATCCACACTTTTTCTCTCTGCCTTGCCTGCTGCAGACCCCTGTCCCCATGCTCTGGACGCCCGCATCCCTAGGCCTTCTCCCTGAAGTGCTCCTCTGGATTTCCCTTGTCACCTGTTAGCCGTTTTCTCATCCCGGTACCACAGCTGCCCTCTGCCATGCCTGCAGGTAATCTGTCCTCTGCTCCCATGCTCTGCCTGAGGTCCCTCCCTGTTCTGTCCCTTTCCCTGTGTCCGTCATCTCTCTGGAGACCCTGAGGTCCTTCCCCTGTACTGTTCTTTTCCCTATGTGGCTGTCCTTCACCTCTCTGGAGATTGAGACTCTAGTTTTCTCCATGTACTTTTCTCTCTGCTGCTTTATGACTTCTTCCTTCACTCGTGTGGTCTCTGCACCTCACTTATGATCCTTTACCTTGCCATCTGTGTAAGGGTCTTTCTCTCCGTTTTCTCCTTTCTCTCCTTTACAGTCCATTTCTTTCTCTATTTTATTTGTTTTATTTATTGTGTTTTGGACAAGGTCTGGCTAAATTGTTCAGGGTCTCGCTGAGTTGCTGAGTGTGGCTTTAAATTTGCTATCCTGCCTCAGCCTCCCCAGTCTCTGGGATTATGGGGGTGAGGCATCACGCCGGGCTAGATATCATATTTAATTAAGCAAAGACGACACCTGCTTTGCTTTATGGATGGAACCTGAAAGATGTAACACAAGATACCTATTGCACACTGAAATGAATTATCAATTCATATCTTTTGAAAAAAAGCTTAATGATATGTAATTTTTCAATTAGTTAAAATTTTCTTTTGATCAACATTAAGGTATTTAAAGGATATTGTACATGTGTATTGTAAGAACAAATATGAATGGAAAAGGAGAGACTTAATTTCTATCTTGAAAATAAGGAAAAAGCAGGGTGTGGTGGCATCTGCCCGAAATCCCAGTACTCAGGAGGTTGAGGCAGGAGGATCACAAATTCCAAGGCTAGCCTGGGCAACTTAGTGACACCCAGAGCAACTTAGCAAGACCTGGTCTCCAAATAAAAAATGGAAAGGACTGGGAATGTAGCACAATGCTAAAGTGCCCTGGGTTCAACATCCAGTATCAAAACCAACAACAACATGCTTTTGTCAGCCTGATGACCTTGGAATGCCTTTCTGCAGTACTTAGGAGCTCTCCTTTTGCAGTGTAAACAAGGGAGAGAGCTTGTATATCCCTGCATTTCTGTGGGATTGTAGGGCCTAACTGGAGTGAGCACCTGCTCCAAGGTATAAAACTACACCTGTTATAAAGGTGTGAGTTTGGATTTTTATTGGCTTTTAAAATGTGTCCCTCTACATAGGCTAATTAGGTAACAGGTGCCTCCCAACATTACCAAATAAGTCAGGATAAACCAACTGTGCTTTGTAGTCCTGTATGCTGGACTAATTAGTGTTTATGTGCAAACAAGTATGGAATGATTTGTACAGAAGGTGAGTTTTCCTTCTCTGTCTTCAGTCCCTTAGCAGATTCTCTCTATTGCCCATCACCTCCTGATATAACATTTATTCATTAGTAAAGTGTTTGCTTTCTCTACACCCTTTGGGAAGAGAATTTCTGGGTTCTGAGAAGTTGTTATTGTTTAAATTATATTTTCCTATCATTCTTGAAGTGAAATAAAGAATATTTTTGTCTGTTTTCGCAGTCTCTCCTTTTAGGGTCTGACAGGACATCCCGTTTGGCCAGGGGACACCCTTCAACTGGGGCAGAGCAATCCTTGCTGTGACAATATCCCATCCACATAAATGCAGAGAACTGGCAGGATGAAAAAGTATGCACAGGAAGAGCAAAACTGAACAAAAAAATGGCTGGGCGCACACCTATAATCCCAGCAGGTTCAAAGCCAGCCTCAGCAACTTAGTGAGCCCCTACACAATTTAGTGAGACCCTGTCTCAAAATTTAAAAATAAATAAGTAAAAGGGGCAAGGGGTGTGGCTCAGTGATTAAGTGCCTCTGGGTTCTATCCCTGGTCCAAAATTAAAAAAAAAAATGCGACTGGAAAACCATTGGATGGTATAGAAAAAACAAAACCGCAGCCTCTCCTGTTAGAGTTCCAGGCTGCGTGAAAGCGGCGGCTGAGGAGCCAGGCGGCTGCAGGGACCGCCCCAGGACCTGGCTACCGCCCGCTGCTGCCAGCCGGGCTGCCACTGCGCCACTAAAAGCAGGGCCAACACCCACCCGAGACAAAGAGGTGCCACCTGTCTGCCCTCCGCACCAGGGTTTTTTATTAAGTGACTTAAATTAATTTTTAAATGTGGGAATTCCAGACCAGGCGCGGCCTCCCGCATGCCCCGCCCCCTGCCCGTCACGCCCCGCCCACCACTGCGGGCTCCAAAGCAGTCCCCGGAGGCCTCCTGTAGGCCACGCCCCTCGCGCCATGCCCCGCCCATACCGCGGCCTCAGGCAAGCCTCCCACCAGCCACGCCTCCTGATTGCCACGCCCACCCGCCGTCGCGGCCTCCCACTGGCCTCGCCCCCCACAACGCCCCGCCCACCAGTGCCGTCTCAGTGCGCGCTTCCGCGCTCCCCCGCCACGCCTTCCCGGGCTCGTCCGCCCACTCGCGTTTCCCTACCCGTGCTTGGCTCCTGCCCATCACGTCCAGGTCCCGCCCACGCTTCCTCCCCGCTGCGCGCTGGGCTTCCGCAGACCCGGAAGCGGATCGCGGAGTGAAGGTCGCGGCGCTGCTCGTGAGTTCCCTCGCTCTAGCGCCTCTGCGCTTCACGGTCCCGGGCGCGTCCGTGGCCGGGACGCGGGTCCCTACAGACCTCCGCGTCCCCGCACCGCGCCCTCCACCCCGAGTCAGCCCCATTGCCGCGGCAGGGCCGGGTCGGCCTGCAGCCCCGGCGCCCAGCGCGGGTCCCGCAGGTGGCCAGCTCGGCCGCTTGGACGCCCGCTCGGCGCCTTTCGCTCCCCGCCGACGGCCGCCTGCCGAGCGCGCGCGGCTCTTCCGCAGATGCCCCTGGCCGCTGGGTTCTACTGCCCAGCCCGCGCCGAGCCGGGCCTGCCCCCCGCCCTGGCCCATCCTGTTCTCACCAAGCCCTGTCCTCACCTGGCCCTGCCTTCACCTGACCCTGCCCTCCTTGGCCAGGTGTCCACCCTGCAGGCCTTCCCTCCACAGTCACCCTGCGCTCTGGAGGCGGCGACCTGGGCCTGTGTGGTGACTTCCAGGTTCTCATACCTCAGATTCCAGGGGAAATGTGCTCCTTTGGAGGTGGGCGTCTCACACCATCCCCTCCCCGTGATGTGTGGATGGAGGGCTCAAGAGAAAGAGATGCACTGTAAATGAAGGAAGAGGGAAAACGGACAGAGAGAGAGACCCTCGCGCAGATGGCAAGGAAGAGGATGGCAAGGAAGAGGATGGCGAGGGAAGTGCAGAGAGACCATAAGAGTGAAGGAAGAAGCCATAAGCAGGGAGAAAAGCAAACGGAGAACTCTCGAGTCAGTCTCCAGAGAGGTGAAGCACATAAGGAAAAGTACAGGACAGGGAGGGACTTCAGGGACTCATGAGAGCAGAGGACAGATTATCTGCAGGCATGGCAGAGGGCAGCTGTGGTGCTGCGACGATGACAAGGGGAGTCCAGAGGAGCACTTCAGGGAGGAGGCCTAGGGATGCAGCTGTCCAGAGCATGGGGACAGGGGCCTGCAGCAGGCAGGGCGCAGGAGAGAGTGGATGGGGACGAGAGATAGAAATGTGGAGATTGGGGACAATCAGGAGACTGGGCAGGAAGGCTGACAAGAGGTGAAGGGAGCTGCAGGAATGGGGAAGATGAGGTGGAGAGGAGGAGTAGAGGGAAGAGGGGAGGAAAGCAGGAGAGGACAAGGACGCAAGTGAGCAGGAGCCGGGAATGTGTGTAGACATGAGCGTGGAGATGGTCAGAGTGAGGGAGGAGAGCAGCAGTGAAGATGGCCCTGGGTGTGGATGGTGTCTTGATTAGATATGCATGGTTAAGTTGGAATGTAATGGCTCCTGTCTTTGTAACTCAACAAGTTAAAAATTTGTGCTTAAATTATGCAGATGAGGATAGGAATTGCAAAACTGTCTATAAGGTTTGTGTATTTTAAAATTATTGGGACTAGAGAATAGCTTCCATATTTAGCCAGAAGGCAGGGTCTTGACCCATTCAATTGTGGGTTACTCTCTTCTGTTTTCCTGGGACAGTATAGTGTGGGTAAGTGTGAGATAACAAAGAAAAACCAGAATTCCTACTCAGTACAACCGTGAATACTTAGCACAAAATATGTCACTTCAGGAGACCAAAACGTGTGGGGACAAGACTGAGGCAGGAGAATCTCAAGATCAGGGACACCCCAGCAACTCAGGGAGACCCTGTCTGAAAATTTATAAAAGGGCTGGGGAGGTAGCTCAGTGGTAGAGCACCCCTCATTCAATTCCCAGTACCATAAAATGTGTGGTGATTTCTTCCTGTTTATAAGCAGTTCTTCTTAAGACAACAACTTAGTGTTCTGTAATTTAACTGAGATGTGGCACTCACCACCTGGAGATGGTATCAGATGCCACAGTTTGAAGGTTCAGTGCCACAGTGCTGACCCCAGTTTCAATGTCAGTTGCATGTTTCAGGTTGGAACTTGAACTTTAATCAACTGGATGTACATCTTGGATTCCCATGACCCCTGCTCAGGTTCTATTAATTTTGTAGTTCAACTCCTAATATTCAAGGAATACTTGCTTTATTAAGGTTTACCCATTTGTTATAAAGGACACAGATGAACAGCCTGATAGGCCCCTGTAGTCTTCAACATTTCAGGTAGGGTGGCCTTGTACTTCCTGGGGCTTAGCTGAACATCTCTGCCTGTATCTACAATATAGAAGATATCACAGTGTGTTTTACTATATAAAATAAAGAATAAATTGTGTAGTTACTTAAAACAGGTGAGGAAATGAATTTTAAAATTCTTTTGAAACGTGGAAAAGAAATGTGAGACTTGAGTCCTACCTGTTTTGCTACCCGAGGGCCTCTGCCCTCATCTGCTGTGTCCTCTGCTCACTAACCTCCAGCCACACAGGCTTCTTTCCTTTTCCTGGCTTGAGGTTGCTCAGGGACTTCACTGGATCCTCTCCCTCTGCCTAGCCCTCTGGCCTTGGCTACAGGTGGCCAACACCTCAGGTCTTTGGTCTGACATCACCTGCTCCATGGAGACTCCTGTGACCTCCCCTGCTCCTGTAACACTCTAGCCTGCCCCACCTCTGGTCCATGCAGCCTGCTCTTCCTGTTTCTTTCTGCTCCTTCACTGTCTACTGTCTGGATCCTGGTGAGAACTAGGCTTGAAGAGAGGGGCAGAGCCAGAAGGTGAATGGTGGGCCGGGCCGAGGTGCTCAACTATGAGCACCATGAGAGTGCTGAGGCATTTTGCAATAAGTCTGTCCACTACCTGGACATCCCATTGATAGGGTGAGGCTGATGCATAGCCTTAATAATAATTAAGGTTCATTCTACTCTCTGTGCAGCATTAAGTACCCAGCTCTTTTATTTCTTTATTTTTTATGGTACTGGGGATTGAACACAGGGGCACTTAATCACTTAGCCACATCCCCAGGCCTTTTTGTTTTGAGACCAGGTCTTGCTAAGCTGTTTAGGGCCTCACTATGTTGCTGAATCCTCCTTCCTTAGCCTCCCAAGTCACTGGGATTGTAGGCACGCAACACCATATCCAGAGCTGAGTACCTGTCTCTGTGTCCTCCATCCTGAGGACTCAGATCATCCTGAGATCCCAGGAGAGGTGAGGGGGGCAATGCGGTGGTTCACAGTGGTCAGAACCAGGCTGCCCTGAAGGGGAGCCCAGTGCTGCCCAACTCCCTGCTTCTGCAGCCTCTGTGTGGGTTCACCAGCAGGGAAACCAGGCCCAACGAATGGAGTCAGAAGTCTCCTGTGGGCCTTCCTGCAGGAGTTTACTGTGCCTGGGTCTCCCTGGTGCAGTTTGAAACCAGGGACCATCTTCCCACATGCTGAGGTCCCCCCGTGTGTGTGGCTGTGGCACAGGAAGGTGGTGTGTTGATTCTGAAGCTTAAACAGTATGTTTCCCCATCCAGGATTGACTTCTAAAGACTCATGTGACCTGAGGAAGCAGCTCTGAAGATGAAGAGAAAAGAAAAGAAGTCAGGAATGGCTGTCACTGAGGTACAGTGATGTTCTCAGGTGGTCCTGAGTCCCTTCTGCAGTGCTGGGAGTGGGAGTTGCTGTCCTCATGTGACTCTGCAGCCTCCTGCCTGACAGGCGTGCCTGCACTGCCTGGCCTCCCTCCGCCCCTCTCCTGTGCACTTAGATTCCATCTCACTGTGACCCGGTGGCAGAGAACCAGTAACAAGGGGCCACTGGGTGTGGTCCTGGGAAGGATTTCACATCCTAGCAGGGGTTGGGGACAGGCAAGGGCTTGCGTGTCAGTACAGTTGGGCAGCAGAGATCATTAGGGCTCAGCTGGATGTGCTGTCTGCTCTCTCCAGATGTGGGTAAAAAAAGCTGCACTTTGAAATCACATATTAATGTGCACAGATGCTGGTAAATTCCAGAAAAGGAGACCTATGAGGGGCAATAGGTACTGCTTAGCATACTGCCTTTGTATAATCCAGTGAGATAGTGTTTCTGATTCTAAAATCTCAGTGACTGGGAATGAAACAGAAAGACAGTGAGGTAATGATCAAGGATGTTCTGTGGGGTCCCCCTGGCACTGTGGATTGAACAAAGGAGTACTCCACCTCTGAGCTATATCCCCAGTGCTCTCCATACAAGGTCTCACTAGGTTACCCACAGTGGCCTCAAACTTGCGATCCCCCTTCCTCAGCCTCCCAAGTAGCTGGTATTACCAACATGCACCACTGTGCCTGGTGAAGCTTTCTGTTTTCTTCTTTTTTTTTTTTTTGGCAGGGGGAGGGGGGACAGTTTACCAGGGATTGAACCCAGGGGTGCTCAACCACTGAACCACATCCCCAGCCCTTTTTTCATATTTTATTTTGAGACAGGGCCTTGCTAAGTTGCTAAGGCTGGCTCTGACCTTGCCATCCTCCCATCTCAGCCTCAGAGCTGCTGGGATTATAGGTGTGTGCCACTGCACCCATCTTCTCTAATTTTATTTATTCAGTCATTTGTTTGTAGGATCAGACCCAGGGCCTTGTACATGCTAGCCAAGCACTCTAACCTAAACTATATCCCAGCTCCCTGGTTGATTTTAAAAGTTGCTGATAATATATATCCAAAGAGGCTCATATGCAGTTTGTGAAGCCCCTCTTGTCTTTCTTTTCGGACTTGTGTTAGTTCTCCTTTAACACAGTGCCATCAGATGTCTTCACTTTAGTTAACAGAGTCCTTTGGTGTTCAGCAGTTTTTCAGCTGGATGTTATTCTGTTTGTCAGTTTTTGCCTTCCTTGCCAATACTTTTGATGTTATATCCAAGAAATCATAGCTGACTCTGGTCCCGAAGCTTCCTTCTGTCCCTGGTCTTGAGTGTCTGTGTCAGTATCTGCGTTGGACTTTGAGGTGTTTCTGAACCAGTGGACTTGGTCACGCGCATGTCGTCTTCACTGTTAGTGTTGTATGTTACCGCGGTTGACCTTATTAGTGGGTCCACCCTTGTTCCTAGAAGTGAATCTCACCTGTCACAGTGTATAATCTTTTCAGTGTCCTATGTATTTAGATTTGCCTGTTTTTTTGTTGAATCTCTCTCATCAGTATTCGTTGGGGTATTGGGATGTGGTATAGTTTTTTTTTTTCTTTTTCCCTTCTCTTTGCCTAAGTTTGATATCAGATTAATGGTGCTTGCATAGAACCGTGTTTTTTTGTTCCGCTTTGTTTTTTGGTACCAGGGATCTAATCCAGGGGTGCTTAACCACTGAGCCACATGCCTGACCCTTTCTTTATATTTTGAGACAAGGTCTCACTAAGTTGCTTAGGACCTAAGTTGCTGAGGCTGGCTTTGAACTTGCGATCCTCCTGCCTCAGCCTCCGGAGCCACTGGGATTACAGGTGTATGCCATGGCATCTGGCTAGGACAACGTTTTAAATGTTTCCTCTGCTCCATTTTCTTGGAAGAGTTTGGGGAGGATTGGTGTTAATCCTTCTTCAGATGTGGGGTACAGTCTTGCGGTGAAGCTATGTGTTCCGTCCTTTTACTGGGAGGTTTTGGTGAGTGCTTCCTTCCCCTAACCTTTTTTTGGGGGACAGTACTGGGGATTGAACTCAGGGGCACTGGACCACTGAGTCACATCCCCAGCCCTATTTTGCACTTTATTTAGAGACAGGGTCTCACTGAGTTGCTTAGCACCTTGCTTTAGCTGAGGCTGGCTTTGAACTCACTATCCTCCTGCCTCCGCCTCCCGACCCATTGGGATTATAGTTGTGCACCACCTGCCCAGCTTCTGTGTAGTTTTTCTTCATAGTTTCTGATAATATTCTCATTTTGTTCATTTATTGTTTTCTGATTTTTGTGTTCTTTCATTTCATTGGAACACTGTAATAACTCTCTGTATTAATTCTTTGGTAGTTTACGTATCTCAATTTTTTAGCGTCGATTTCTGGTTATTTAGTTTCTACTTACATGGGCCATGTTTCCTTTTCTGGTTGTGTGGCTTGCGGTCTTGTGCTTGGACTCCAGCAGTCTAAACACCAGTCACACTGTAAGCTTCGGTGTGTGGCTTCCTTTAGGGAAGTGGTCTGTGCTAGAGGCTGGGATCTGTTTGCTTTGAGTTTTTGCTTGCAATCTCCTAACTGAAGAAGCTTTGCAGTTTCTACCCAGGGGCTTCTCTGTTGCCTCCTGCTGTTCTGTGGCCCCTCTGGTGTCTCAGCCACCCTCTGGGTTTCCACCTCATTTCTGCCAGGGACACTGCCAGACATGGTTATTGTTGACTGTCTAGTGCCTTCCCCCACCTGAAGCCTGTCTCTTCATTGCTTAGGTTCATGGAAGGCAGAGCATAGTCTCTCAGGCAGTCCCCTGAAAAGTCATGTTAGGCAGATGCTCTCCTGCCCTCCCTGCCCCAGGAGAAATTGAGAGGCTCAGGGATGCAGCAGGCAGGAATCACAAACTGTCTAAAATGTTTTGCAGTAAGAATCCCAGCCTCTTAAGGGCTTCACTGAATTCAAGTGGCTTTTGAAACTGTCATTGGTCCATGTCACCATGAGGGAGATAATGTAAATCTTCTATTTAAAAAAAAATTTTTGTTGTTGTTTTTGGTACCGGAGACTGAACTCAGGGACACTTGACCACTGAGCCACATCCCCAGCCCTATTTTGTGTTTTATGTAGAGACAAGGTCTCACTGAATTGCTTAGTGCCTCGCCATTGCTGAGGCTGGCTTTGAACTCGCGATTCTCCTGTTTCAACCTCCCTAAGTGCTGGGATTACAGGTGTGCGCCACCGTGCCTGGTCTAAAAAATTTTTTTAATTTGTTCTTTTTAGATATGCATGACAGTAGTGTATTTTGACATATTATGCATATATGGAGTTAACTTCCCATTCTTGTGGTTGTACTTGATGTGGAGTTACACTGGTCATGTTTTACATATGCACATAGGAAAGTGATGTCCAATTCATTCTACTGTCTTTCCTGTTCTCATCCCACCTCCCTTCCCATCATTCCCCTTTGTCTAATCTAGTGAACTACTATTTTTCCCTCCCCCACATTGTGTGTTAGCATGTGCATATTAGAACATTTGGTTTTTCAGGAATGGCTTATTTCACTTAGCATGATAGTCTCCAGGTCCATCTATTTACTGACAAATGCCATAATTTTCTTCTTCTTTGTAGCTGTGTAATATTCCATTGCGTATATATACCACAGCTTCTTTATCCATTCATCTGTTGAAGGGCAACTAGGTTGGCTCCATAGCTTGGCTATTGTGAATTGAATTACTATAAACATTAATATGGTTTTGTCACTGTAGTATGCTGATTTTAAGTCCTTTGGTAAGTCTTCTAATTTGGTGCTCTGGTATCTTTGCTGAAGGAGGTGCAGGATGTTTCATATGTGCACATGTGTGTTTAATAAGGGCTACTAAGGAAGGAAGTTTATTTTCCATGGTTACTAGTTCCTGCAGTACAGTATTTCTGTGTTGCGATCATGTCATCTGTTCTAACAAATCCAAATCTTTGCTGTCTTCCTTACCCTTTTGTTTTCCACCTTTTTCCTCTTTATGGGCCCTGCTCACACAGCCTGCCTAGTAGTGACGAGATGAAGCCCTGGCTAGCCCTTCTTTCTCTGCCTGTATTCAGAGGAAATGCTGATTGTGCTGTGGGGTAAAATGTTCTTGCTTAATATCATGTCTTGTTTCTTCGCATTTACTTTTTGTCCTGATTGTTAATTATCCATTGATTTCTGAAAGTATGTTTTGCTGTGGTACATTTTCTTATTTTAATCTATGTAACAATAGCATTTCCTAATTGTTATGTTATGATTTTACTAGTCAAACATAAAACTCTATTGATAGTTGCCTAAATATCTAAATTGATAAAGTTGTTTTCTTAGTTTTGAATGTGAGTGACCTATAGGGATTAGAGTTCAAATTTCTTTTTTCTTTTTTTTTTTTTACGTGTTCTCCCCTGTTTGGACAGAGAGTACTAGGGGTTGAACCCAGAGCCTTGCCCATGCTAAGCATGCACTCTATCACTGACTACACCCCAACAGGTGTCCTCTCTTAATAGCTTAATGTACAATGTTTATAAACAAAATTCAGGATATATATGTATATAATATATACATATAACATAAATATGTTATATGTATATATTATCCCAAACATGCCAACATGCATGTGAGAACAGTGGGATGAAAAATATCGGAGAACCATCCCTGAGAGACAGGGCCCATTACTTCATGATCTAAGTGTGTTTACATGAATGTTTGCCCTGTATGCGTGGATGAGCAGGTGTAAGGTTCTCACCAAAGACAGTGGTATGTTTTACCTGCTGAAACGCTCATCTTCTGTGGTCTTACGCTTGCTGGCCCGTCACGTGCAGGAGTTGACACTGGTGAGAATGGCAGTCCTGCAGCTGTGTGTGCGTGCATGTAGAAGTCTCAGGTTGCTCTGCTTGAACGGGTTCTGCTTCCCCGCTCCCTGTACTGTGCGCTCCTGGTGCTGCGCTACTTAACTGCTCAGTTCTTCGGGCTTGCTTCCAGTTCTTAGCTGTCTGAGTCAGGGGCTTGTTCTTCCAAGTTCAGCTCTTTGATTTGAGCAGTTTCTTTAGCATCTGTGCCACAGCTGTCTCCTCAGGAAGATGGGAATGGATCTTTCTCTTGTGGGCTCTTAGGCTGCCATGGGTGTTACTTCACAGAAGGGATGTGGAACACCCGGTGTTTAGCTGGCGTATGGCTCAGTGGTAGAGTGCCTGCCTAGTATGCTCAAGGCGCCGGTTCAGTCCCCAACATCACACACCCACACAAAATCAGAATACCCAGCATTTAGAAGCCTTTATAGGCCTTAGGCACTGCTGTTGCTGTTTTCAGTTTTAAGATTCTGCCTCTTGGAAGCCCCTGTGCACTACTGTCTCTGAATACAGGGCCTGTGCCATAGCTCACATAGGTGTCTGCACACCACATGGTGTGCAGACATCATAATTAATGCTTCCATGGAGACCAGCCTGAGGGGGGCTTTTGCTTTGTGGTTCTGGGGATCCATCAAAGGGCTTTGCCACACTAGGCAAGAACTCTGCCACTGAGCCATACCCTAGCTGTGTGCTGGCTTTTCATTTGTTTCTTACATTATCCACAAAAAGGAGAAATCTACACTGATACACAGGGTGTGACATCTTATGGAAAGATAAACTAGAACAGAATTAAGGAGACATAATGTTGCTCAAATGTACTTTAACGTGTGCGGGAAGAAGGAAAGGCAAATTTCAATTTCTCCTACTATACCCTCACCACAGGGAAAGCTTCTGTGACTCCAGATGCATAGGGTTTTCCCCACACACCAAGCAAAAAATTCTACAGCAGAAACCAGCTGGGTGTCCTTTAATTAAATTGGATTCTGAACTAGCTACTTGGAGTAGCCTCAGATCCCTCAGCGGGTGGGCTCAGTCCCTTAGGTGCCCTCACATCAAATGCAAGTGGCAAGGACAGGTTGCGCCTGTGGTTCTGAGTGACAGGTTTGCACGACTCCCTCCTCAGGTTTGATTGACTGGCTGGGGTGGCTCACAAAACTCAATGACGCCTTTTACTTTCCCCGCCACTTATTACCAAGGATGCAGATGAACAGCCGAATGGAGGAGTGCATAAGCAAGCTGTGGCAGAGGGCACAGGGGCTCCCCTCCTCTGGGAACCTCCTTGTGTTCAGCTCACGGGAAGGTTCTTCAGACCCTGTCCTTTTGGGGTTTTCTGGAGGCCTTGTTACTCAGGCGGGATCGGTCACATCACTGGCCATTGGTGCTCCGCTGAACCTGTCCCCTCATGGATGGTCAGGGAGAGAGGCTGGAAGTTCTAATCCATAAATCCTGCCTTGATCTTTCCAGTGACCAGTCCCTGTCCTGAAGCTGTCCAGGGGCTTGCAGCCACTCTTATCACTCCAGAGATCCCAAGTGAATTGTGCATCTGCAAATACAGGGGCCAGATATGTATTTCATAGCATCACAGCCTGGGTCTGGTACACTCACTCCAGAAGAATCCTTACAGTTCTCTTCTCGTCTCGTTTCACGTGGAGATTATAACTGTCCACATGTCTTCTTGGTGAAATGTATTTTTCATTTTAGGGACAGTTGGCATTCAGGGATGTGGCCATTGAATTCTCCCAGGAGGAGTGGAAGTGCCTGGACCCTGCACAGAGGGCTTTGTACAGGGAGGTGATGCTGGAGAACTACAGGAACCTGGTCTCCCTGGGTGAGGATAATCCCTCCTGAGGTTGGGATCTGTCTTGTGTATCTTTGCATTTTTCCTTCGCATGCCTCTGGGGAGCTTTGTATTACTTGAGTGAAGTTGAAGCTCTGTTGACTCAGAAATGAAAAACTTCCTAATGCAGCTGCTGGACTTTAACCATCTCTCCTCCTCCTCCTTTTCCTCACCACTAGGAATTGGACCCAGGGACATTTGGCCACTGAGCTACATCACTATTTCACTTTTTGAGACAGGGTCTCACTGTGTTGCTGAGGCTGGCCTCTAACTTGCAATCCTCTGCTTCAGCCTCCCCAGTCGCTGGAATGACAGGTGTACACCATGGCTGGCTGTCTTCTATGACTCTTAATCTCTCTTTTTATTTTTTACAGTGCTGGGGATCAAGCACACAGCCTTGCACATACTAGGCAAGCACTCTGCCACTTTGCCACAGAGCTACATCCCTAGCTCAACCTCTCTCTCTCTCTCTCTTTTTTTGGTGTGTGTGTGTGTGTGTGTGAGAGAGACAGACTAGGGATTGAACCTAGGGGCATTGTACCACTTAGCTACAACCCAGTTCTTTTTACTTTTTTGAGACAGGGCCTTGCTAAGTTGATGAAGCTGGCCTAGAACTTGCAGTCCTCCTGCCTCGGCCTCCCTATTAGCTGGGATTACAGGCACACATGTGCTCCACTGTGCTGGCCCTTTCCCCTTCCTTTCTTTAGATGTTCTGCCTACATTACATGATACATTATTACATTATTGGGGGGTTACACAGCTCAAGTATGCACATATGGCAGACTTTTTCTTTTTCTTTTGGAAGTGCTGAGGACGAAACCTGGGGCCTCTCACGTGCTCACCAAGCACTCTGCCACTGACCTACAGCCCAGGCCCTATGGAGGACTTAGCTGTGCTTCTTTCTACCCACCTGGTACTGGGAATTGAGTCCAGAGCTTTGCACATGCTAGATCTGCCACTAAGCTACATTCCTGGACTTTTTTTAAGTTTTATTTTGAGACAGGGTCTCACAAAGTTTTCCAGGCTGGCCTTGAACTTGGGATGCTCCTGCCTCAGCCTCTTGAGTAGCAGCAGTTGCAGTCATTATGCTGCTGTGCTTTTGGCGTCATAGTTTTGGGAAGAACTACAGGTCTTCACATTAAAGTATTTTCTCAACTCTCAGCAGGCAACAGATGGATGAATTTGTGAAACATTTCTCTAATTCTATCTATCACATCCTCTTTCCTCATGTACACATGGGACTAGGATTCTGAAAAAGCCAAAACATGTGGGATTCCTTTCTTTTTATAAACAGGGGTCTTCCTTCCTGACCTTGGTGTTATTTCCATTTTGGAGCAAGGGAAAGAGCCCTGGACCTTGAAGAATGAAGTGAAAATAGCAAGAAATCCCAGTGGGTGGGGCTGTGTCAAAGGTGTGAACACAGGTAAGAGCTCACATGTGCAGAGTAGAAGCTGTATCGCTCAGTATTGTCTGAGAAACTCCACAGGTTGAAGATTTCTATGGGAAAACAAAAGTTTCTATGCTGTGAGCTCTTAAAGGAAATCTCAAACTTCTACTTACTGTTCTGTTCTTCAGAGGTGTAAAAATTTATCCTTTCACTCTCTCAAGGTCTGTGTATAGTTAATTAAGTTTTATTACTGGGGATTGAACTCAGGGCCTCACACATGGTAGGCAAATGTTGTACTACTGAACTACTTCTCCAGGAATTTAAAAAAAAAATTTTTTTTTGAGACATAGTCTCACTAAATTGCCCAGGCTGGCCTTGAACTTGATATCCTTTTGCCTCAGCCTCCTGAGTCACTGGGATTATAGACTCTCACCACCATGTGGGGCAAATTTCATGGTTTTTAAGTTTCATAAGTCTGCTTAATATAAGTATTGCTTTTGCAATAATAGTATACTTTTCAATATGAATATTTCTGTTATTGATGAGAAACACATTACTTTATATCTTGTAGATTTCTCTCCTAGACATATAATTAAAAAATCACCTTCAAAAACAAACAGCAGTATAGAAGAGATATTCCAAACAGCCGTGCTGGGAAGTCATGAACACCATGATGCTGAAGACTTTTCCTTCAGGGACGTCCAGAAAAATGCATGTGGCTTTCAGTGGAAAGATGGTGAAGGAAATTGTAAGGGAGTGCCGGTGATTCAGAAAGGAAGTCGCGTGGGTAGAAGAGATGGCGGTGGTGGACGGGATGCAGGGAACAAGCTTGAGAGCAGTTGGCTTGGGTTGAGCTTTCCGTCACGTCTGTCTGAACTGCAGCTGCTTCAGTCTGAAGGGAAAACCGAGTGTGGAGAAGCCGAGAAGGCTGTGAGCCGTGGTTTCTCAGTTGCACCGCCTCGAAGCATTCCCTCCAGTGTCGGAACACACGTTTCTCCTGGATACGGGAAGGACTTTATGTATTCTCCATCCCTCACGCCAAGGCACAAAGCACATGTTAGGGACAAACCTTACAGATGCCATGAGTGTGGCAAGGTCTTCAGGTACACCTCCTCTCTTGCACATCATCGCAGAATCCACACTGGAGAGAGACTGCACAAGTGCACCGAGTGCGGCAAGGCCTTCTTCAGGCGCTCCTATCTCGTGGTGCACGAGAGACATCACACAGGAGCAAAGCCTTACAAGTGCAATGAGTGTGGCAAGGTCTTCACGCAGAACTCACACCTGACGAGTCATCGCAGAACTCACACCGGGGAGAAGCCCTACAGCTGTGCTGAGTGTGGCAAGGCCTTCAGCGTGCGCTCCAATCTAACCAACCACCAAGTGACGCACACTGGAGAGAAGCCCTACAAGTGCAACGAGTGCGGCAAGGTCTTCAGCCAGACCTCGAGCCTCGCCATCCACCGGAGAACGCACACCGGGGAGAAGCCATACCGGTGCAACGAGTGTGGCAAGGTCTTCAGCTCACACTCCAACCTCAACACCCACCAGGTCATCCACACTGGAGCAAAGCCGTACAAGTGCTCTGAGTGTGGCAAGGTCTTCACCCAGAACTCACACCTGGCCAATCACTGGAGGACGCACACCGGGGAGAAGCCCTACAGGTGTGCAGAGTGCGGCAAGGCCTTCAGCGTGCACTCGAGCCTCACTACCCACCAGGCGATCCACACGGGCGAGAAGCCCTACAAGTGCAACGAGTGTGGCAAGGTCTTTACCCAGAACTCGCACCTGGCGAGTCACCGAGGGGTTCACAGTGGAGAGAAGCCCTACAGGTGTGACGAGTGTGGCAAGGTCTTCAGCCAGACCTCGAACCTCGCCAGGCACTGGAGAGTACACACCGGGGAGAAGCCCTACAGCTGTGCTGAGTGCGGCAAGGCCTTCAGCGTGCGCTCCAGCCTGACGTCCCACCAGGTAACCCACACTGGAGAGAAGCCCTACAAGTGCAACGAGTGTGGCAAGGTCTTCAGCCAGACCTCGAGCCTCGCCATCCACCAGAGGATTCATACCGGGGAGAAGCCATACCGGTGCAATGAGTGTGGCAAGGCCTTTAACTCACACTCCAACCTCAACACCCACCAGGTCATCCACACTGGAGCAAAGCCCTACAAGTGTTCCGAGTGTGGCAAGGTCTTCACCCAGAACTCACACCTGGCCAATCATCGCAGGACGCACACGGGGGAGAAGCCGTACAAGTGTGCTGAGTGCGGCAAGGCCTTCAGCGTGTACTCGAGCCTCACTACCCACCAGGCGATCCACACGGGCGAGAAGCCCTACAAGTGCGACGAGTGTGGCAAGGTCTTTACCCAGAACTCGCACCTGGCGAGTCACCGGAGGACTCACACTGGAGAAAAGCCGTACAAGTGTGATAAATGTGGCAAGGCCTTCAGTGTGCGCTCGAGCCTCACCACCCACCAGGCAGTCCACACAGGAGAGAAGCCGTACACGTGTAGTGAGTGTGGCAAGGTCTTCAGTCGAAGCTCCAACCTTGCGAGTCATCGGAGAACTCACTCCGGACTCAAGCCTTACAAATGAGTGCAGCAAGCTCTCGTTCAGGGTTCATTCCTTGCACAACATCTGTCATCGGCAGCGAGTCTGGAAGGCTCTCAGGAGTGACCCGTGGTGCGGCAGAGCACTCGCCTCGCACGTGCCAGGCCCTGGGGTACACCCCCAGCTTAGACAGTAGTGCAAGCACTGGTAGGCCTCAGCGTATGGAAGGAGGCCTTGTAAGTGTAATGTGTGCAGCAGAGGCTTCGGTCCAACCCACAGCGCACCGGAAAGCAGAAATATGTCGTTGATGAAACCATACAAGTGGGATGTCCTTACTAGCTGTTACCCAGTGACCGGATCTGCAGATGACGATTTACATGGATAAGTTCTCTAGTTTCCCACAATTAACCCTGATCACTACAGTCTGTGGAGCAATTCCAAGTCAAAACATGTTAAGATACATAAGAAAGGTGCAAGGACTTTTGGAAATCAACTAGTTATCTTCAGGTCAAGAATTACTATAGGTTTCATGAGCAGTCTCCTTTGCTATGTGTAACTCACCCTGAGCTTTGGAACCTGTCTCATTGTGCTTGCTTTACAGGCCTTTCTCTGGTCTCTGGGAAAGAAGCATAGGATGAAAGGGCTTACTGCATTAGGTGAGGATCACTGCTGTTCAACTTATGGGAAGATGAGCTCTGCCTTTGAAATTAAATTTTGTCTAAATTAGCATCTGGAAGAGGCAAAGAATAGTGTCTTTAAGTGGATACAAGTCATCAAGCTTCCTGTGTGCCTGGGGCCCTTCTGTAGTTTATAGGAAAAATCATTCCACCAACTGTGAAGTAAAGCAGACCAAGCATGTGCCATCCTTGGGCTCATATCGGATGAGAGTCACAGACTAACAGGGACTGACTGGTAGAAAGAATGCAAGAGAATGGTGACCACATTCTTCATTGAATGATAGCAGCTCTCATTTGGCAAAGACTAAAGAATTAGTCTTATTTTTGAAATTCAAAGAATAGTTATTAGACTGGAGAATTTAATCAAAAGAACCAGAATGGGGGCTGGGAGTATGGCTTAGTGGTGGAGCACTCGCCTAGCATGTGTAAGGCCCTGGGTTCCATCCTCAATTCAACAGAAAAGAAAAAAGAGCATTTCTTTCAGGATGATTATCTAACTGCTAGTCTTACATTTTGCCACTGCCTTCGTAGAATGTATCATTGATCTGATGTTTTATTTAATAAAATTTAATCTTTTCATTGCTGTGATTTGTTTCTTTGACCCACAGTTTTAGTTCATTTCAGTGCAGTGCTTCCTAACAGTCACAATACACTGAAAAGTTGAGGGATCTCGACTTTGTGTGTGAAGTCCAGTGTCATACAGTTTGGGGAACCTATAGTTACATTTGCCATTGAGTTACTCTCCTCACACTGTACCTTAGGATACTTATATATAATAAAAATGCCATGTAAGTGGTTTCATTTCAGCCTAAAATCTGCACCTGTCGATGGATATACACTGTATTATACATGGCTCTTTTGTACATACCCAGGAAGGTGGCAGGCATCTTGATGTGTATAAAGTGAAAATGCAAGTATATTAAGAAGATGGCAAGATGGAAGTCTGGGGAAGAAAAAGCAACACCTTTTTAGCAGACATGTAGAGAAAACAGGCTTGTGAAAGTATTTCCAGCATTGCCAACCCATCAAGTGTCAGACAGCATTTTCTGCCATTTCCATGCAGGCCCCAGTCTGCCTGTACAGATTGTGGAAAAGAACTACCAAACAAGGCCAGTGTGACCTCAGTGGCATGCGTTAGGGACTTGTGATTGATTCTGGAAGGTAGCAGTGGGACACGGTTCTCAAAATACGTCCAGCAAGCGTGCACTGCCATTGTCACTGTGACTGAACTATGAGGTAGTGCTTGGGGGAGACGAGTCACAGCCTGGCTCTCAGGGACCAGATACTTCCTGAGACAAGACTGGATAATCTCTCTAACAGCTTTTATGGTCTGAGCCAGCTAGTTACTGGGAGGTGTTGACTCTTTCCAGCTGTTTTTGTCCTAGGTTCCAATATTTACTTCACCCTGAGGCAGAAGGGCTTACGTGCTAAGGTGGACAAAGGTGGGCCACAGCCAACTGGGACTTAACTGGCCTTCCTCAGACCGAACACGGCCAACCACAGCCAAGACGAGGCCAGGTGTCAGTGGCCAACACAGCATGCGTGGCTGACTCAGCTGTCCTGAGGGATGTGTGCCATGGCATTCAGGTAGGCAAACGTGGTCATGACTAAATGGCTTTCATCATACCAAGTTGGCTCCCCACACCTGGGGAGCAAGATATTGGTGAATTCACACTCAGATCAGGTAGATGGCACACAGACATGGAGACGAGCCAAGTAACACATCAAAGACCCCAAACCTCTGAAAGATCATGTGGTAACGTCAGCGAGGACCTGTTGAGGACTTAACAGTGAACAAACTCTACCACATCATCTTAAGAAATTATACAAGAAAAACACTTCAGGGCTTGAGTGTGGTTCATTTGTAGAACACGCCCAGCGTGCCTAAGGCCCCAGGTTCAGACCCTAGTAGTGCAACAGAAAGCAAAAAAATCACAAGGAAATAAAGTGCAGATGCTGAGAAACTGAAACAGAGGTGACTGAGCCTTTCAGCTCCAGGGTTGAGAGGCTTGCCTGTGCGGCCAGACATGATTCCATCCTGCATCAGTCACAGCTGTCATCACAGCTGTCATCACAGACACAGCACTAATCTGTACAGAGTGCGCAATCGGCATTACAAAGTGGGGGGAGCGATGAAGGCAAGAAAACTCACATGCCGGATCACTTTGTTCTACAACTGCCAGGCAGTGCAGTGCTTAAAACCAGGCCTGAAGTTGACACTTTTACGGTGTAGTCTGGTTCTGGAATGTCCCCCAAAGGCTCATGTGGTCAAGGTTTTCTCCCCAGCTGGTGGCACTCTGGAGAGATGTTGGAAACCAAGAGGTGAATCACTGGGACATGCCAGGGCAGGATGTACCTTGTCCCCAGCCCCTTACTCTGCCTGTCTGCTTCCCAGCTGCCATGAGGTAGGCAGCATTGCTCTCCCATGCCCTTCCACCATGACAAGAACATCACGGAGCTTGCCTCTGGCCCAAAGCAAGGTGGCTACCCAACCCTGAGCTGGAACCCATAAGTTTGTGAGTCAAAACAAATCTTCCTCCTTTTGCTCAGGTATTTTATCACAGCAACAAAAAGCCCACTAACACAATGATATAATCACATTTATTATCTACTAAACATTTCCAAACAATATTTTTCCTGGAACTACCATAAAAATGTTTGGTAACTTGTCAAAAAGCATTTCAAAAACATTTTCAACAATCATACTGTAGCATAGGACCTACCTGTGTATCAGGAAATGTGGTAAATTATTGGAATGATGAAAATTGCAAGTCACTCCATGCCAACCAAGAGGCCAGGAGTCTTTTTACCCTTAGTAAAGACTCAGGGTTGTGCTGGAGTCTGACCCATTTTGATGTTTACTGTTGACAACCTTCAAGTCTCACTACTCCCTTTCTATGGTGCCCATCTGGGCAAGCTGCTGATAACCCCTAAGTGTTCCCTTCTTCAGACAGCAGCTGGGAATTCTAAAGATGACCAGGTTCCCTTACCCCAGCATCACCCAGGACACCCATAACAGAAGGCAGAAACTTCTGGAGAAGGGTATGAAGTCTACCCTGCTTCCCTGGAAGGCTTCCTTGTGCTGTGAACATTCTGTGAACACTTCAGTGTATGGCATTGTGTTCCTGACACACCAGCCCAACTGGGTGGGGTTCAATCCTGACTTAGGAATGACCACAAATGCAAACTAGCAAAAATGTTGGAGACAAATACATGAGTTTTCAGTTAACGCACAAGAAAAATTCCATCCTGGATGCTCATTCTCAAGACAAAACACATGAACAACAATTTTTTCAGGATATCTCACAAGCATCTCAAAGACAAAAAGATACTTTTATCTTTATTCCCTGAATTTACTTATATCTTTATAAGATATATCTTTATTCCCTGAATTTACTTATACATTTTTCATATTCTTGATATATTTTAATTTTCACTTTATGTAAAATAAGGTACATTCCATGCAGTTTTACACAAAATGTATCATAAATCTCATAAAATTTAGTCCATTTTTTATGATTGCAAATGAATAATTTCTTTTTACCAATAATCATGTTGCTCTCTTCAATGGCACAAAAGAAAGAGGCATTTAGAAATATGACACAGTGCATGTTCCTTAACAGTGAGGGCAGGATGTCACAACCACATTGTGTATTTTCATTATACACAGTAAGTATCCTAGTCACACTGCAGAGAGGATAATAGCATTTCACGAGAGATTGTGCCTCTAAGTGTAAGTGGTAGAAAGAAAATATACATGAACATAACAACTCCTCTATGAAGAAAAATACCAGGTATTTCTGGATGGGAACAAATGAAAGAAAGAACGTTGGGTGTCGTGTGCAGTGAAAGGAGCAGGGGTGTCATCCTTCCCTTCAAGGTCCTCTGGCTGAGCTGGAACACCAGCCCCAGGAGGGTGGCAGCAGGGCCCCAGGGACAGGCCACAGATGGCCTCCTGTCATGAACTCTACCTGGAATCTTGATGCTCTTCTCTCCACTTACCATTGTATATGCATGACCTCTCCAGATGCTGGTGAAGCTCACACAGCTGATGTTCGCTCATCGCACACAGAGATAGCAGCTCCCTCTCCTGCACCATCTCAGCCCTCTCACCCCTGTGCAGGTGTGAACAGGCTCCCCTCCATCACTGCAGAGCTCCTAGTGACACCTAGTGACCACCTGCATGTCACAAAACCTAGTCAGAATAAAGTGCCTTCCTTTATGTACTCCTAAATATTTCACTGGAACAGCAAATGAAAGAAATACACACTTGAAATCTGCATTACAGAGATGGAGAAAATGGTTAGACAAATACATACTGTGAAATAAAAACTATTTTAGACTTAAAAAATAAACCATGTAACATACTGGCTTATCTCATACTCTGAAAGGGATATCTTATGCCTCAGGAAAAAGACTCTTCTGCTAAATCCGTTTAATCATGTGGATTACTCATCATCATTGCCAAACTTCTTCACTGAAGTGCTATAAAATGTATTAGGCAATGGACCTATAAGCAGTATTTCCAAACGTTTCCAACTACCTCACTGTGCAATGGCAGCTGTGTGACAGGAAAGGCATTATGGCAAACCATGAGCATGAAGAAAACCAACAAGCAAGGAGAACCAAGACCAGACATTCCAGGAGCACAGGCTGGACTAGCCCTTGGTGCTGGACTGTGCACACCCTGTCCTTGTCAACACTGCCCCTTCTCTCCCCACTGGCTAAGAGATGGTCAGTTCCTCAGCAGTAGCTGAAGTCTGAAGCACACCCAGGTGCCCACCCTCCAGCCTCAGTCACAACACAAGCCAGGCACCATTCCCTGCCCTCTGAGGCCACATCTGGAACAGCTCAGGCCTGCCACTCCCCCACCAAGCCTCACTGTGTGATGGACACTTCAGGCTATGGTGTCGGACTCCTTGATAAACCAACCAGGATGTGGGTGGTGGTAAGGCAGTTCTCAGGTGGTCAGAAGTTAGCAATCATGAGGATAAGAGTACAAACTTAATAAATCCCACTATGTATGCTAAGAAATTTGGTGACATTTATCTTTACAAATTATTCATGTAGAACTCAAAAAAGAGAAGATGTTATTTTATCTTTAGTGCCCATGTTATAACATACCCTTACTCTACTTTTAATTTTGCTTTATGAAGAAAGGTGCATTCTGTGTATCTTTGCAAACGAGAGAGGCATTTAAAAACACACTGAAAATGGTGACGTGTGCTAGTAATCCCAAGGACAAGTCAGATTGGGGATGGAAGATCAACGTTCAAGCCCACTGGTAACTCAGCAAGGATCTGTTCCAAGATTGAAAAAAATAAAACAAAATAAAATAAATAAAGAGAATAGAGATGTCCCTCAGTGGTAGAGAGGCCTTGGGCTTAATGCACAGTACTGGGGAAGGGAGGAGAGGAAAAGAAAGTATAAGATGCACATTCATCAACAATGACGCAGGCTCTTGGGTGTCCATGTCTGAGGCAGCACCTCTGTGGGACTTTCATCCTACCCATATACTTAACGTACGTCAGACCACAGAATAACTCAGGTACAAAGCATGATTATCTGTTCCCAAGCTTATAAGCTGTTTGCTCCAACATGGAAGAAAAAATGTTATATATCTTATTCAACCTTATGAAACTAATGGTACATGGTAAGCTTCCAGTATGAAGAACCCACTGAGGTGGAACAAAACTGTGTTGAAGAAACAATTCACTTGTACTTATATGAGAAGATGAACTTTTATTATCATATGAAAGCTGGATAAATTAGAAGCAAATGTAACATCAGCAGGTAAAGGTGATTCCTCATGAAGAACATGCTATTGTGGTTCTTTCAGTTAATTGCTTCCCTCCAACAACTGCATAGTCATTACACATGGTAGCTAATTTCTCCAACAGGAACTCTCAGTGGTCTTGCATGGCTTGAATGCTGAGACTTTGCCTAATTCATTTGTGGCTTTTTCTCTAGGATGAGATATTGACAATACGCATGGTAGGAAAGGTCAGTGAATGCCTGGCCCCACCCTTTTGGTGTGGATCACATGATCAGCCAGGCCAGGTGCACCCTGCAGGCTTTGCCACCCTCACCACATTCACAGGGTTTCTCTCCACCAGAAATGCCTGGTATGCGAGATGCCAATCTGACTGAAGATCTCAGCATATTCTTGGCATTGTTTCTTTCCTCTTTTGGGGTTTGGAGATTGAACCCAGGGACTCCAATACGCAAGGTTTTCATTCTACCACTAGGCTACATTTCCAGCCCTTTATTTTATTTAGAGACAGTCACACCGTGTTGTCCAGGTGAGATTTGCACCTGTCACCCTCCTGCCTCTTTCCAAAGAGGCTGGGATTACCAGTGAGCCCCTGCACACAGTGATTACATGTCTAAGGCTTCTCTCTAGTATGGATGCTGCGATGACTTGCTAGGAATGAGTTCAGAATGAAGACTTTGTGACATTCATTGCATTTGTAAGTCTCCTCTACAGTAGAGATCCTCCAGTGATATGCTAGGGATGTTCAGACTAAAGACTGTCACGTTTTTAAGGTTTCTCACTAGTATGGATTCTGCGATGACATGCGAGGTGTGAACTGCAAATGAACACTTTGCCACATTCACTGCATTTGTAAGTTTTCTCCCCAGTATGAATTCTCAGATGTTCTGCGAGGTATGAGTTGAGGCTGAAGACCTTGCCACACTTAATACATCTGAAAGGTTTCTCTCCAGTGTGGATTCTCTGATGTTCTCCAAGGTGCGAATTTTTATTGAAGATCTTCCCACACTCATTACACTTGTAAGGCTTCTCTACAATATGAATTCAATGATGACTTGTAAAGTTTGATTTTTTATTGTAGACCTTGCCACATATATCACATATAAATTGTTTCCCTCTAGTATGAGTTATCTGATGTCTAGCAAAGTGTGATCCTTGCTTAAAGGATTTTACAAATTCATTACATTTGTAAACTACTAGAAGGGTGTCTGTTTCTGGTTCCTGTACAAATAATAAAGAATCTATAAAATTATGTTCATATTTATGAGAAATGTTTGCTTTGAGATGAGAAGGAATTCTTTGGTTGGCTAGAAGCAGAAACATTGAAATAAATGAAATAAGCCAGACTCAAAAAGTAAGGGTCAAACTGTTGCTCTTATATGTAGAAAGTAGAGCAAAATAAAAGAGGAAAGGAGGTGGTTGGGGTGACTGAATATCATAAAGGTACAGGGAAGATCAGGGGAGGAAAATGAGAACAAGAGGGAGGGAAGAAAAAAGGGGAACAAAAATGGAATGAATTTAACAAAATCATGTTACATTCACGTATAAAGACACTAAAGGGGATTTCACCTTTATGTACACATAGAAGAACGTTTAGTACAGTAGAGGAGGGAGAATAGGGGAGGGAGGAGAGGAGGACAAGGGGGGATGGAGCTTGAGATCAATTCCTTGATGTGAAGCCCAGGAAATGAACTTCACCTTCGCTCCGACCCTCCCATGGCCAGAGCTCCACACTGCTTAATGGAGCTGCATCTCTGCCCATGTGAGCGCTCACCTGCTTTCACACCTGCCACACATGCCCACCCATGTGGCCTTCTGGATGTTTCCACTCGGCCATGCACAGGCCAGGGCTCTACCCCCTGCTCCAACCAGGAGATGACACTGAGGTCTAATGGACATATTCCTGCTTATAAAGAGAAGGGAAGGTGGGGCACTGTGGCTTTTCCATAATCCAGTCCTAACTGTGCAGGAGAAAGAGCACATTATAGAGGGACACAAAATATTTTACTATAACATATAAATGTCCACGTACCTCTCATCCAAGAACCACTGAATCAATAGCACAGAGACGGAAAATGGGGGACTAGATATTTTAGGAGCTGGCCATGAGCTTTGTTACACTCCAGCTCTGCAACCACCACTGTGGTATCATGAAGGGGCAGAACATCTGAAGAAAGGGGACAGACAAGGTGCAGAGGCCACACCGTGGAACTTCCATTTCATAGGCAACAAACCTTCAGTCAGTCAATGCAGAGGATCTCAAAAGAAAAAAGAAATGCAAAGGTACACAGGGCAGACCCTGGCCTCAGGGAACGTCAAAGTGGAAGAGGTGACCTGAGGAGACCTGGAGGTCTCCAGCATCACCTCCCTATACAAAGCCCTCTGAGCAGGGCCCAGGCACTTCCACTCCTCCTGGGAGAATTCAATGGCCACATCCCTGAAGGTCAGCAGACCCTGAAATAAAAACAGGTTTCATAGAGGGCACAGTAATAATCTTTAAGCAAAATGTGACCCACAGTGGCCAGGCATGGTGGCACATGCTTGTAACCCAGCTAATCCTCAGGCTGAGGTGGGAACATTGTAAATTGAAGGCCAGACTGGGAAACGTAGCAAGATCCTGTCTGAAAATGAAGAACATAAGACGTAGGGATGTAATAGTGGAGGGGGCCTAGGTTCAATCCCATTACTGCAAATAAGTAAATTGAAAATAAATAAGAGGGGTGAAGAACTGTAAGCATCCAGCTGATTGAAGTCAGTGAGATCTGTACCGTGAGGAATAAAATGCACATTTGGTATTTACCTGTTTGCTGATATGTAGCTTACCTGGAATCCCTGGAGTGCTAAGAAAGATTTCTATGCTAGTGAGAAGAATGGTGGCTGGAGGCCCCTAAAGAGCTTCAGGAAGGGGCTGCTCCCCAGAAAGCCTCAGCGAGAGAGGCAATTGTCGCACTCAGTCCTGCCACCTAACCTCCAGGGAAGGGAGAGGGGCTGAAGTCCCAGGTGACCACCAACACCCATGATGTAATCAATCCTGCTTGTGTAATGGAGCCTCCATAAAAACTCAACAGGACGGGGTTGAAGGGTGTTCACATCAACGCATGGGTGGAGGTTCCTGGAGAGTGGCGCACCAAGAAAAGGCAGGTGAGCTCCACTCTGCCCCACACCTCAGCCTGTGCACTTCTTCCATCTGCACGGTCACCTGTAGGCTTCTGAACATGCGTTACAACAGAGGCAAATGCAGTGAAGTGCTTCAGCTCCATGAAGCACTCCGACCACTTTTTGAATTTAGCAGGGGTGAAGGAAATGCCATTTACAGCAGGTCATCCTGAATCACAGGCCATACTTTGCCTAAGATTGGCATCTGAAAAGGGCACACCTGTGTTGAACGGTGACCTCAGCTGCTGGGAATCCACCACGTATCTACATGGACAGTATCAGGATTAGGTGCAATGACCAGGTGCCCTCGAAGAACTGCTTGCTTGGTGTGTGGGGAGAAACCCTCCCTCATCTGGGATTACAGAAGCTTTCTGAGTGCAGAGTGTATACAAGGAGAAACTGAGCTTGGTTTTCCTATGTTCTCACGTGTTCTGGTGTTTTGAGCATGTCTAGCTCCCTAGCTGTGTTTTATTATACTTTTCCTTTAGACATGGTACTCCCTAAATCTGTACAGATTTCTCCCTTGTGAACAACACAAGAAACAGTATCTGGGCACAGTGGTGCACAACTGTAATACCAGACCCAAGATGCTGAAGCAGGAGGATCACAAGTTCAACTCCTCAGAAACTTAGCAAAGCCCTTCTTAAAGAAAAAAAGCGATGAGGTGGGGACTGGGGATGTAATTCAATAGTTGAGGTCCCTGGGTTCAATTCCCAATTTAAAAAAAAAAAGGAAATACAAAGTAATATGCAAGGGCTTGGGATATAGCTCATCTGGTAGAGTGCTTGCCTCTCATGCACAAGGCCTTGGGTTCAATACCCGGAACCAAAAAAAAAAAAAGGAAAAAAAGTAGCATGCAAAAGGAAGAAGAACATAGGCGTCTATGAGCAGAGATCCTCTGTAGCACACAACAGGTGATGCTCAGGGTGTACGTGACCTACAGCATGGCCTGTGTCCCGAGAAGAAAAGTCCACTCTGGCTAGACAACGGCAGAATCTCACCAGCACAGTTAGGACCGCAAGGGCAGCAATTTGGATGGTGACACTCCCATGTGCACACGTTTTCCTAAATACTTTACTACACCCACTAACTTATCAGACAGAACAGCCCAGAAGAGGAAGAAAGGCTCTCGTGTGCACAATCAACCATGTTGTAGACACACTAGGAAACTAGACCCGAAGCTGGGTGCGGTGGTGCACGCCTGTAATCTCAGCACTTTGGGAGAATTGCGAGTTCAAAGCCAGCCTCAGCAATAGTGAGGCACTAAGCAACTCAGTGAGATCCTGTCTCTACATAAAACACAAAATAGGGCTGGGATGTGGCTCAGTGGTCAAGTGCCCCTGAGTTCAATCCCTGGTGCCAAAAACCAAAAAAAAATTCAACTTGGTTCAGGAAGTGTAACCCAGGTGTCCTGGAATCAGAGCTGAAGCTGAGCAACCAGAGACTGAGGGAGAGACTGTGCAGGGAACACCGACAGCAGGTCTCCTGAGGGAGGGGTGTGCAGCGGGTCCAGGGCAGCAGCACGGAGCTGCAGGACAGGCCACTGCAGGAGCACGGGCAGGGGCAGGCACAGGAAGGTGCCCCACTACGGGCAGCACGTTCACAGCCCAGCACAGAACCAACCGGAGGCCTGGGGC